>PVJO010017514.1:0-38995 GCA_004026905.1 Hystrix cristata | reverse complement strand
GAAGTTGAGGTGGCATATCACTCCCCAACCCCTGCTGCAGGCTAGCCTGGCACCCACCTGGGTCACCCTGGCATTGTCCCTTGAATGCCATGAGCAGTGTGACTAGAAGCGAGAGCATCTTGTCCCTTTGGTCCTGAATTACCCAACTTCATCTCCAACTTGAGTGGACACCATGACAGCAGCAGCTGACCCAGCAGGCATCACAAACGCACGGCACAGCTGGGCCCTGGTGACATCACAGTAAGCCTGGGGCCAGAGAAGGGGGTTGCATTCAGATCCACCCACTCACCTGAGTCTTTCCCTGTCTAGTGTTCCCTTCACAGTAGTGCTGGAAGGGCTGTGTCAGGCCAATGTTTGTCTTTGTGGTCCCCTCCCGCCTTTGACTCAGAGCAACTTGAGGAGCCATCAATGCTAGTGTTTGCCCTGGCATTCAAAAGCTTTGGGTTTGGGGGGGAGTTTATATATTCTCTGCAACCAGATCTCAAAAGCCAGATGTGACTTCTTAGGAGATTTCAGTCTATCAACCCTCCTCAGTCCTGTTAGAGGCTTTGAATGGGGGGAGGGATAGAACCAAAATGGATCATTTGCAAACATCTGTGTTAAAGGATTACTCTGGGGTACAACTCAGAAATAATTTTAGACAGGATAAAACCAGAAAAGAGACTCTCATGTAGGAAGTGGCTGTAGTGCTACAGGTGAGAGATGCTGGTGGCCGGAGATGGAAAGAGATGGCGAGGCCGCTGAGAAAACACAGAAAGGAGAGAGACAGAAGAGGTGGGGCGTAGAGGTGCTGTGGGCGGGCTTACAGGATGCCCAGACAGAAACCCCTGCAGACCTGAAAGTTCGGGGGCAGAGTTGCCTCTCTCCAGGGTCACAGGATCGAGATGATCCCCGGAGAATGTGCTGAGACCGGAGGCTCTGAGCCCAAAGAGCTGAGGACATAGAGCCGGAGCAGCCGAGGAGGCAGAGCAGGAAGAGGCGGATTGCCAGACCTGGAGGAAAATCAGGAGAGGGCGTGGGGTGGAAGTGAGTGCAGTGCTCCAAGGAAGACAGGTGCCTCCTGCCTCCACCTCAGCAAGATTGTCTCCCATGTCCGTTGTCACCCTCCCCTTCTCGTCCTCATCCTTCCCATTTATGGTGTCTTAGTCGTCTTTCTCGTAAACCCTGCGAAAGAAACTGCTCTAGAATGCCCTCTCTCCTTTGACTTTCTTGAAGGCCACTGCTCTATGTCTTCTCACTCAAATTCAGCCCTCCCCACTCGGTGAACGAATGTATGGTGACTGAGTGAATGAAACGTCCACTGCCTGAGACAGTAGTTATCTATAAGTTTCCCCCAAATCCAAGAGCCCCCCAGTTGTCTTCAAGAATCTCTCCCCTCTTTTTTCAGGGCTCAGCTGTGGGCCCTGTCACCTTGTTCCCAAACCATCCTCCTGATTCCTGTTCTCTGTCCTCTCTCACGGTAGCACTAGTGACCATCTGCCGCAGGCTACATCCTTGGGATTTACTCACTTTCTTTCTCTGCCACGAGACTATAACTTTGATGAGGGTGGGGGCTTTTTCTTTTTATTTACTCTTCTACTTCAGTTCCTAAAAGGGTGCCTGGTACATATTGGGCACTTAGCAAATAGTGGAAATGAATGAATAAATGAATGCTTGAGAGGAGAGTTGGAGCTCGACCTATGAGTACCCGAGAGATGTTCCAGTCCAGGCCCCACCCATCATGGAAAGTCCACAAGTTTTCGCTCCTCTCACAGGTTTTTGAGGGCAATGACCAAAATCAGGCAAGAATGAGAAATGATCAGATGTCTGAAGTATTATAGACAGGTGAATTAGGCAGACGATAACAGGCAGCTGGGCTGCTGGGCCCAAGGTAGAGTCAGGGTGATCGGACTTTGGTGAGATAAGTGGAAGCCCGAGGTCAAGAGTTCCCAAGAACCAGGCGGACAACTAAACCCAGAGGTGTGACAAGGGAGGTAACAAGCAAGGTTATGGATACCGCTATGACAATTTCTGCTCCTACCTACCTGGAAAACATTTTTCCTTCTCACTTTGTTCAAGGTACTTGAATAGAACGGAGGACAAGAGGTACCTGCAGACAATGCTTGCTACATGCCTCAACTCCTCCTAGGGCCCTTTCTTGTTTCAGTCTTGGGTTAACTTTAGTGTGACTCAGAGTGGTCTGAGTTCTGGTCATATTTTGGTATGAAAACTCCTAGACAAATAAGCCCCTTGGCAGCCCACTTTTAGGTCCCCTCTCATCTATTGCCAGCTGTTTCTCTCTCTCTTGTTATTAAACATTGCTCCTGTCTATCTCCTTTTTCCTCCGATTCATTCTTGGACTTCATGAGACACAGACTCAGATTTTACTGTCACAAAAGCACGTGGCAGAGCAGCCTCCTTCAGAGCTGGACAGACCTCATTTCAGAGCTCTCACGATGCTCAGTGACCGATGATGGTGGCCTGTCTGAGACCCTCTCCTGCTCCATGAAGCGCGGGAAGGGCGCCCCTGACCTAGTTCACAGGCTTGTTCTGCACCTTCAGGGTACAGCGATGGACTTGAACTTCATATAACTAGAATCAATCCCTATTCCATGACTTTTAGAAGTCGGTATTATGTCTTGGGATTCACCTATGTTCTCACATATGTCTGTAGTTTCTGTCTCATTGCTGTGTAAAATTAGATTGAATGTATGTGCCAAAAATTTAAGTCTTACTTTACAGTTAAAGAATATTTGGGTTGATCCAGGTTTTTGCGATCAGTGGACAGTGCTGCTATGAATATTCTTGCATGGGTTTTCTAGAGCTCGCATACAGGGTTTTTCCAGGCTTATTCTGAAGGGAAAAGATGTGGAATCATGGGGCTGTGAACACAGGCATCACGTGGTCACCGGAAATGGCTACCCAGACTGGTCCATGGGATGAGAGTCCGGCTGGTCCCTGGCTCAGCAGGAAGCAGCATGACCAACCGTCACATTGGTTGTGACAGCACAGGGAGCAGGTGGCTTGAGGCAGGGATTGGCAGGGGCCGCCCCGCAAACCACTGTACTAGAAAAGCCACGATCATCCCCCCGGCCTTGGGGACAGCCCTGCACCAGGGCGCCTGTTAAAGGCCTGGGCGCTACGGCTACTAAAGAGGAGCAATGCAGATGGGAAAGAAACCAGCCTGTGTCCCCGCTGTCCTTTCAAATGCCATGTAGTGGGCTAGTCTGTCCTGTTCAGATAAGAAAGCTCGAGGAGGCCTTGTGGCTCCACCGATTATTCTTGGAATCATCCTACAGCCATGACTATGGGGCCGGCTGCGCTTGCCCTTGTCGCACTGGATGCTGACTCCGACTTGACTTCAGTTCCTTCCCTGGCCTGGGTCTGGTCAGAAAGGCTGGCTGGCTCCACTTGCCTCCCCCAGCTCTCAGCGTCGGGGTGGCAGGATGCGCAGGTTGGGGCGAGCAGCATCAGGTCACCATCCTGTGGGACTGGTGGACATGGAAGGCCAACCCTCAGGTGGAGTTTCACGGGCTCTCACGTTGCCCGCTGAGGGATGATCCGTGCAAAGGTGGCTTCAGTTCCTTTCTAGAACACTGAAATTGCTCTCCCATCCAGGCCCCAGACTTATCCAATTCTGGGGGAGTCTTTTCCATCAGAGTCTGCAGGGCGGGTGCCTATGGCATTGTGCACCCACCCTGCAGTGGCTGAGCACCGTGGCTTTGTCCCATCAGTCTGTTCCTCCACCTGTTGGGACATGGTGCAATCCATCATCATTGAAATAGCTTTGTGAAGCGAGGCTGGACAGGGATGAGTGTTCCTCAGGCATTGGGCCCCAAGCCATATTCCTGGGTGGGACGTGGACCATAGGGTGGTCTGCAGGAGGAACTGGGTCTTTCTAGAGGTAAGCTGAGATTTGGTTCAGATTCTTCCATAGAAAATGAACAATAGTTTTAGTGGATGAGCCATGTCCCTGCCTGACAGTCTGTGGGATTAGCCATCTTCCCGCATTTGCCAACGTGACCCAGGACCTGGGGACTCCCTTCACTCCCAGAACCAACAGGAAGTGAGCAACGGAGAGGGTCCTGGTCAGCATAGGGTGGGAGGCAGGACCAGAGGAGGAGGAGAACTGAGTCCCAAAGAGGAGCAGCAGGAAGCCAGGACACATCTGGCCAGGCCGCCTGAGGGTCAGGAGTCAGCAGAGCAGTGAGACCAGGGCTGGGTTGCGGGTTCCTGGGGACCTTCACCCATCAGAGCCAGGAAGCCTTGTCCAGCCTGTGGAGGAGACACTGGGCAGCCAGGAGACGCTGTGTCCATGGAGCTGCCAAGGGGAATGAGAAAATTGCAGGGGCCTGGAGGCAGCTGGAGTCACATCCTTATGATGAAGAGGGGCCTCCTGGTCACGTGGCCTCACCTTGGTCTCCAGGCAGTATTTGAGGCCTCTGCTAAAGAGGAGTCCAGGAACACGTGAAGACTGGGGACATGCAGCCACTCTGGGAAGGGAAATGATCTCTGCCTCCTTCTGGCCCTGGGGCCCAGCCAGTGGCCACAATGGTGGGCAAGGAGCTCCGGTGAGTCTACTCAGGTCTGTGCCTGGAGAAGTGCAAATCTTAACCAAGCAGTGTGGCAGCCATGCGCTAGGCATTTCCTCCTGAGTCTGGTATTTCCTCCTTTAGGAATGGACGGGCCATGTCAGGGTTTGGGAGACCATGCGATTCAATCCAGAAAGTGCAGGGGTCAGGGAGTGTGGCTCACTGGGCAGGGCCTGAGCAGTGACCAGGACCCCTGAACATGGCCTGTGAGAGTCATGCCTGGGGCTGCAGGCTAGAGTCCCTGGCCCATGCAGGGTGTGGGTGTCAGGAGAGGCCTGTCCCTATGTCCCCATACCTTACCCACCTCACAGAGACACCTAGGAAGAGAAGGATGTGAGCTTTGCAGAAGGACTGGGTGCAACAGAGGCCGGAGACAGGACAACAGGTGGACACCAGGTGGAGGCCAGGGACCAACTCAGTGGGAAGGTGGCCCGGATCAGAAAGCCTTCCCAGACCAGGCCCTGGGTGAAGCGTCTTGGAGACAAACAGCAGAAAGAATCTGCCAGAGTTCTCAGCCCACATCCATTGTGACATCGCAACCCCTGGGCCATAAGAAGGGGCTGGACTGGTGGCATCACTTCCCTGACCTGGCCTCCAGCACCCCGGCCCAGCCCAGCCCAGCATGCTCCTGCTCCCGATTCTGCTGTTCATGCCCCATGCCAAGGCGGCAGATTTTGGTACATGCCCTCCTCTCCCAGAGGCCCAAGCAGCTGGCCCAGGCAGGGCTGGGCAGGACGGTCACCCTTCCTGCCTCCCCTTGTGCAGTCAGTGGCAAGCATTACAACCCAGTTCAGGAATGGGCTGACCAGCCACCAGGAGGAAAAATTTGAGCCCAGGGGCCTTCGTACTGTGCTACGTAACAAGCCCTTTTAAATTTTATTTGTTATTCTGAGATAGGGTCTCACTAAGTCACTAAGTTACCCATGCTAGGTTCAAACTTGAGATCCTCCTGCTTCAGCCTCCCGGGATATTGGTATTGTATATAGGCCTGAGCCCGCACGCCGGACCGCCTCTCCTCTTTCCTCTCCTGCATTCCCCAGCCCAAAGTTTGACCCATCTGGCCTTTGGCTTTGGTCTGGAAACCCAAGATTTTATCCTGAAAGAACAGTGCAGTAGCTGGAATTAGCCAAGCATCAGTCTGGACGTGCAGGGACCTGCAGACAGCATGGCAGTCTCAGTGGGCCAAGTTCCAAGGTGTTCTGTCCTTGCAGGCAGCTCCTCCCAGCTCCCTGAAGGGTCAGTCGCTGCCTCTTCCAGGGCTGCAGAAGCTGGGGCGCCGCAGGTTCCTCAGAAGCTGTTGCAGGCCAGCGCTCCCCACGTCTAACGCCCATACCACCACCGCAGAGGAGTTTCTGCCCTTAGCTTAGGGTGATGCAGAGAACTCGGCTCCCGGAGGTTGAGGATTTGCCCAAGTCACTCACAGGGAAATGGTGGAACTAGTTGCCCAATTCACACAGTGTGCAACCTGTTGGCCTGGCGTTCTTCGGTCTAGCCTGGGGTCAGTGGAGTGTAGTATGTGTGAGGTAGGGGTGGCGGGGATCAGCGGCAGTACTGACACCTCAGGTCCAATTACAAGGACGTCCAAGAGCACCATGGCTTGTGTCGCTCCCTACCCTGTCCACAGCTCCTGCTGCTTCTAAGCTTGGAGCGCCCAGCTGGTCCCAATGCCTCATGGTCTTTCCCTGGTGGTGCTATCAGACCAGAGATGGAGGATGGGTCTGGCTGCCAGTCTGGGGAGCAATGTCCCGCCAGCTCACTTGGCTGGAGGATTTCCACAGTGCAGGCGTCTTCAGGCATCTTGGCCTCTGTCTCGTCCCATCCTTATGTGGGTCACACAGGACGGAAGTTGCCTCAGGAAAGAAGAGCAGGATAGACAAAGAGAAGCAGCTTCCCCAAAGCAGGTGACAAGTGACAGCCAGGGTTCGGGCTCCACTATCTGCCCCCGAGCCTGCACTTTTAGCAAGTGCTGCGGCTGTGTTTCAGAGAGAGGGGACATCTGTGACAGTCACTGCTGGCCGGTTGAGCTCCTCACACTCTGCTTATCTTGATGTATTTCCTCCCACACGTCTACGTTTGCATTTTAACATGATAAAATCACAAGTTTTAAATATAACTTTTACTCTGATCTTTTATATCACAAGCATCATCCTTAAAAAGTCCCCAGGAGCATAATTTTGATGGCTGGACTGAAGCTGGTGATCCGGGTGGTCAGGACACTGTTCAGCCCTAACCTTTAGGTTGTCTTTGGTTTGCTATTCTAACCATCAGGGCAGTGGACATTGTCCAGCACAGATTTGCCCCTTAGGATGCGTTTTCCAGGGCAGAAACTGTGTATCAGGGGAGCCCTTGGGGCTGTTGAGTGCCTTTCCAGGCCAGACACAGCTTCCCCCAGCACATGAGTGTCTGTGTGGCGGGGAATACTGTTGTCAGAGGCAGGCCAAGAGGGTCCACAGTCAGTCAACACCATGCTAATGTGATGAGGGACCATAACGCAGCAGAGGAGACACAGAGGAGCAGGGCAGGAGGGCTGTGCCAGGCCTAGGGCAGGGAAGGTCTCTAGGAGGAAGCGGCTCTCAGGCAGGGGCCCTAGTGACTAAAATAGAGGAAATACAAGTCCAACCTCCTGCAGTGCTCTTCTGTGTTACCGACAGCCGAAGCTTCTCCATTTTTTTAAACCAGAGGGCTTCACCTCTCTTAAGTGCCCTTGTGATTAAATGGGGTTACTTTGGAACATCCAGGACAGCTCCTTATTTTGAGGTCAATTGATTATCAAGCTCAATGCCATCTCCCCAAGTCTTTGTGGCCTTTTGAGGGAAAATACTCTCAGGTTCCAGGGCATGGTCCAAAGAACTTCTGTGAGGGTCACTGTTCTGCCGACTACAGCAGGGTTGACTGGCGACAGCATCCTGATGCTCCCCAGCCCTGTCTTGAGCTCCGGTTTCCTGGGGCCATGAGAGGAGCCTGGCGGGCCAGGACAGGGACAGGGACAGGACTTCTGCTTCCAGGCCCCTTTTCCCAGCCACACTGGCCGCATGGATGCCGATGCAGCTCCTCCTTCTTGCTCTCTTCCACCTTGGCAGGATGTGGCCAAAGACCTGTTTTTGAGGGCAGGACTCAGCATTCCAGGATCGTCGGGGGGTTGGAGGCCAAGGAGGGTGAGTTTCCATGGCAGGTGAGTATTCAGGTCGCCAATGAGCACGTGTGTGGAGGCGCCATCCTCAGTGCGTGGTGGATTCTCACAGCTGCTCACTGCTTAAATTTCGAGGAAATACCGTGAGTACCCAGGCTCTATGGCTGGCGCTTCTGCCAGGGTGGCCCCAGGGCACTTGCACACTCAACCAGACCTGAGTGCCAAAAGGGAGCCTAGCACCATCCCCTCCTGAGCTAGACAGGAAGGACAAGACAGGAAGGATACCTCCCGCCCAGTCTGGTGACCCTGCTGCAGCTGACCAAGGCTGGGCCAGGAACAGGGACTCTAGATGTTCTGAGGTCACACACTTCTGTCCTCTGTAGGAGCCAAAGTGTATGGTCACGTGAGTGCTCCTAGGAGGAAATCCTAATTCTGTGAGTCTGGTTTCCCAGTCATCTGACCAGGCTATTAGCAAACAGAGACATTTACTAACCATGTGCCAGGGACCTCGCTAAGACGTCACCTGTGTGGCTCATGTAACCATGTGATGACCCTCTGGGGCAGGTGACAGGAATAACTCTGCCTTATGGCTAACCAACTGTGGTCTGGTGTAGTTTAGGCAGCCTACCTGAGGACCAAAATTCTGTCTTTGACACGTGTGCATTCAGCTTTACCTTCTTCAGACAGCTGGAAAATACCCAGAAACCTGGCTTCAAAGCCTGGATCAAAACCTTGTGGCCAGAACTGGGGATGTAGCTCAGTGGTAGAACACTCGCCCAGCATGCATGAGGCCCTGGTTCGATCCCTAGCACTGCAAAAAAAGAAAAGAAAAACCCAAAGCCCTGTGCACAGTTTCACCCTGGCAAAACAAGAACCTTCCTCATAGCGCCCGCTTCATGGGATACTTAGAGATTGGCCACTGGAAAGCTCATGGCCATCCATCCTGGAGCAGGTCCCCATAATTGCCTTATTCTTGAAGGCCCTTCCTGCTTAGCCGGTGGCAGGACCAGATCCAACTCTGCTTCTGGCCCTCTGAATTGTTGGTAGACCAAGTGATATGGGCAATGCACGTAGTCATTTATGCGTGTGATACGTTACAACCCAACAGCTATGCTGACCTGTGCCGAGCTGTCCTTTGTGGGTTCTGTGTCCAAACTGAGCTCCGCCTCTGCTCTGTTCCATGCCAGTGTCTCGTTCTTCTGAGGGCCCAGGCTGCTCCCCCTGCTTTGTCCTCTCTCTACTTCTTAGAGCCTTCCGCTTTCTGAGCATCAGGCCCCATAGCGCCATCCTAAAGTCCCCTAGAAATACATGGAATTTAGGTTTTGGAGGTTCAGTGAATTCTGTGCACTTCTGTGACTTCCTTCCTGTCCCCCTTCTCTTCCTCTGGTTATCCGCTGCCACCAGCCCCAAAGAACTGCAAGTCGCAGTGGGAACCAATGACTTAACCAACCCACACATGGAAATTAAGCAGGTCACCAGCATCATCCATCACAAGGACTACAAGAGAGCCACCATGGACAACGATATCGGCTTGCTGCTTCTGAACTCACCCATCGAGTTCAACGGCCTAAAAGTACCCGTCTGCTTGCCCCCCCAGCCTGGCCCTGTCAGCTGGCACCAGTGCTGGGTGGCAGGGTGGGGACAGACCAACTCGAGTAAGTGACGCCCGAGCCTCAGGAGGGCTGCTGGGGAAGAGCCGTCTGGTAGGAGGGGAGAGGAGCGCAGAGGAGGCAGGAGCAGGGCTTGCCCCACAAACTCTGCCCACCAGGGGAGCACACCCTGAGCCGGCTGCACTGCCAGGTCCCCTGCCTGACTGACTCAGCTAGCAAGGTCCAGGCTGCTTTGTCGGTTTAATGGAATTTACAGTCCAGCAGGCCTGGGGCCCATCTGCTCTTTACCCAGCTGCCACCCAAGGGTGGGGGCCGCTGCTGCCTCCTAGCATCTCCGATGCCCACGGCGGCCTGGGCATGGGCCATCCTACAGTGCTGCCCAGCACTCTTAGACAGGATCTCATTGGTGCTTACGAGGTTGTTCCTTGACCAGAATAGGAGAAAGTACATAGGACAGAAAGGTGTGCCAAAAGCCCTGCTGCCTGCTCCAAAGAAAACTTGCTGAAGCTCAAAGCAGACAGGCGGAGGAGCCATGGGGACAGCATGGACTTGGGTCCATGGGGTGACTTGGAGCACGCTGGGGCCTGGGGATGGAGGAGCATTTCTGGATCTTAGCAGAGGGTGGTGGATAGAGCTTGGGTTCTGGCTCCAGGGAGCTCTCGAAGCTAGAAATTGATGGGGACCAGCAACATTAAAAACCCTCAATTAGGGGCGGAGTTATGAAATTTCTCTCTGCTCAGAGTTGATGAAGAAGAAGAGAAGTCCAGGCAAATTTGTGGCATTGGCAGGACCAGACCACAAAGCCCTCTAATCCCCACTAAAGAGTCACAGATAACCCACCCTTGTGTCTTTTCCTGGGGTGTAAACTGGCTTCGCGTGGCCCTGCGGGGGAAGCCGTGTGTCTGTAACAAGCAGTAGCAGGGACAAACAAATTGATGAGGCTGGGAAATGGTCACTAGCCAGCGGCCCTGAGAAATGGAGTCAGCAGGGGAAGAGTGAAGTTTGAAATAAGAGGAGGGATCCAGCAGGGAAGTGTGGGCTGAGTGGTGCTGCTGAAGGCCTCAGTGGGTGAGATCAGGAGGAGTGGGGACAGTGGTCAGAGATGGGGGCTGAAGTGTGTGGGCCCTTTAGGACACAGCCAGCTGTGTCATCTCTATGGAGACCTGCCTCCTGGTGGCTTTTCCAATATCCCCTTCTCTGTGGTCCAGCTGACAAAGACTCCATGCAAAACGACCTGATGAAAGTGCCAATGGTCATCATGGACTGGAAGGAATGTTTCAAGCTGTTTTCAAAACTCACCAAAAACATGCTGTGTGCTGGGTACCAGGACGAGGACTACGATGCCTGCCAGGTAACTCGGGCCATCTCTCTCTGCCGGGAAGCGAGATGATTAAGGTTCTGGAAATGTGTGGGAATCAGGGTCTGCAGCCGGGGGACAGTGACATGGATGACAGAGTCTCTGGATACTCTGTGCACAGGAGCCTTCCAAGCACGCCTGGGGGTCAGAGGGCTGCAACCTCGCGTACGTGTTTCTGCTCTCGTTCCGAGCACTAGGCAAATCGGGCTCTGTCACTTCTCCCATTCCTGGGAATTCTGACAGAACAAAAAGTCAATGAGGATTTGAGGCCCATACAGGAGTCATTTTAATTTACTCCTTCAGCGGCCCTAACTGAGCACACTGGGCCCTGTGGGCTCACGGCCAGGCCTGGCTGCTTGTAAACAGGGCCCCACAGTCTCCTGCGCACACAATGGGGCAGATAACTCTAATATAGTGGGTAGTACAGGTAGTATTCATTGAACCAAAGTTTGGTCTCATAGGGTCTGTTTAATGACATGAACACAAAAATCTTAAAAGAAAACCCCTTTTGACTGCTCACTAGAAAAATTAAAAACTCAGACCTTAGCTCCCTCTGGCTCCAAGGATGAGTGATGAGATTGGTACTTAAGCTCAAAGGTGCTCTCTTCATGCCAGGTGGGGCCCCTGATGAAAGCGACGGACCTACTCATTGGCCAGGCAATGGCTCTCATCATGGACGTGAAAGGACGAATATAGGTGTAGAATGAGCTGTGCAGGGAAGGGCGGGCTGTCCACGGAGAAAGGGTGCTCATTCATGCCTCATTTATTATTGTGTAAAACAAGGAGATTAGTGGTTTTCCTGACTGGGCTATAAGCTGGGGCCGTGGGAGGGACTGCTGGGACAGAAGTTGAGGCAGAGAAGCAGAAGAGGAAGGAGCAGGAATCTGAGGTCAGCAGCAGGGGTCCAGCAGCACGTACCAGGTCTGGAAGGAGATACCAACACATGGGCCCTGGGAGGACTGAAAAGACAGCTGGACTATATGTCACGTGAGCCTCGTGTTTTCTTCACATTCTGGGCAGTTTCAAGTGTTGCAAAATAAATCAGACTTCTGACTCTAGGACAGATGGAGCAGGCACGCTTCTTTCCATTCCTCCCACTTTGTACATCCAAAGCCGAAAGTGGAGGTTGCCAGGGGTGAGTCAGGGGCTGGGGAGGTGGGCGCTGGTGAAGAGCAGAGGGGGCATCCTGGGGAAGACGGGAGTCTTCTATCTCCTGACAGTATCAGTGTTGGAGTCCTGACTGTGATAGGTTACTACGGTTTTGCAAGATATTACTGGGGAAACTGAGGGGACGCGGGATGCCTGTGTTATTTCTTGCAACTGTATAAAGTCCACAATTACCTCAAAATAAAATATTCAACTTTAAAAATCATTTTAAGTAGCAAAATATAAGAACAAACCTATCCACACCCAAGAATGCAATGCTGCTGTGAAGGTGCCCCTGAAGCAGCAACCAGTGCAAGGAGCTGTCTTCTCGTCTGTCCCGTTCCCCAGCTCCAGGACACACACGTGCATTCAGAATGGAACTCCCAGTGCCCCACCGAAGGCTCAGTCTGTGACAAATGCTTAACAAATGTCTGTCAGTCGGCAAGCCACAGCAGCCAGCTGTCTGTAGCTGTCAGGAAAGCGGCCATGGAGGAGGGTTCACCCAGAAGAAATCCTGAAGGTCCTGAAGTCTGCGGGTGCAGAGGGGGTTAGGGGTCGTGGGTGGTGCTGGCCTTTGGGCAGTTCGATTGGGGGCTATCCTGCTTACCCACATTTAGGCCTGGCCGATTAGGGCATATTACATTTCCTGTGCATGTTATTCCTATATTATTACACTCTAGTAAATAATTAAATTCAATTCACCATAATGCAGAATCACTGAGAGCCGTGAGCTTGTTTTCCTAAACTAGATGGTCCCATCTGGGGTAATGGGAGACAGTGGCACCCAAAGTGTGTTGCTTATGTCCAGTCTACTCCATAATCTCATGTTGGTTGCCATCGAAACTGCAGCCATAATCTTGTTTTGGTTGTTGCAGAAAACTCTGCTTCTCAAAGATGGGGTGCAGTAAATGTAAGCAGGTGTTTTGGTGCTTTTGTGGCAATCACAGGATATTTCACCTTGACTTTAATCCAGAATCTATGGAGATTTGACATCGTCTCAAACATAGTTTTGAGACCACCAGCATTTGCAGTCTTAAGCACTCGATCCTCTTCTACTACGGACAAAGTCTGTTCCCCTGGATTATTCAAGAATGTGTTGTGGATTCATTCCTTCCCAGTCTGGGATCTTTCGTAGTTGGGAAGTAATGTTCACGTTCCCCTGAAAGCTGAGTTAGGTGTTCATGAGCCAGCTGGGAGAAAGCAGATGCTGGCTCAGTGTCTTTCAAAAATCTCTGCTAATGTTTGACACATGTCAAATATCCCTTGTTCACTCACAGCCCCTCATAATTCATTTGGCTTTGAATGAATCCACTTTATCTGCTGACTTGAACACAGTTGTTGTTCTTCCCCGAAGCAACAAACTGATTGAGTTCACTGATCAAGTCAAATATGTCACGTGAGCAAACAAGTTTTGTGACCAATTCTCTGTCACTGAAATGTGCTACCGGAGACTGTTTTTCCCAAAGAAACCTCTGGAGTGGCTCTCGCAACTCAGCAACTCTGGCCCGCGGTCTGCCTTTGAAAAGCCATCTCATTCTGTGCATCGGGGAAGATGCGTGTGCTCTGTGTCCATTTCCTCATGGAGCTATAGGAACCGGTGTGAGTTAAGGGCATGTACTTTCATGCAGTTGATCATTTTAATCACATCCTGTGAGACATTGTTAAATTCAGGTGACCTTTATTGCCTGGCCAGCATATCTCTATGGATGATATAGTGTGTAAACTCACATCCAGAAGGGACCACTTTGATCCAGGGAGTGAAACCAGAAAGCTGTCCACTCTTAGGAGCTGCTCTGTCTGTGCACAGGCCAAAAAAAAATCGACCAATTCAGTTTTCCTGATATAGGATCATTCAAAAATTTGAATATTTCTTCAGCTGTGTTGTCGGTTGGCAAGAAAAGTGTATATAACCTAGCCTCATGCACATCTTCCTGAAAAACACCACACAAAAGCAATCACTGTTGTGAGCATTGTGTTGGTGGTACGCAATGCGTACCACCATGACTCATTAATCCTCTGTAACAATTGTGTTCAATACCTTCTTCTAGTTCATCGGTCTAGTTGTAGTGCAAGCTAAAAGAGAAAGATATGCCACCTTTTGAACTGTAGCCTCTCCTAAAATCTCATGACAAATGTTGTTAGCAGCAGCCAGGATCAACTCTTCAGCAATAGTAAAGGGCTTCTTAGCTCTAGCAATGTTGTGAGTCATTAAGAATGATGTTCTCAGGCATACACATTTGATGAAGTGATGACCTTCAATAATTTCTTCTGTTCTTTGTGTTCATGTTTCTTTCTTTCGGAAAACTCCAAAGGTTTGTCTTTTAATGCAAAGTATGTGGTCTCCATGTGGTAAGACAGTTTTGAAAGTTTCAAAACTACAGCAACTGTGGCATTGGCTTCCTTGGATAGCCAGTTGCCACATAGAATACAAAGCAGGCTTGGAGAATGTGAGTCATTTGTTGCAATGAACCTGTCATTTAAGTAAGATGCTTGGTATTTTCTTTTAAATGCAGCTTTGCTTTTGTTGGCATCTTAGAATCTTCTGCTGTCTCATTATTGGGCTTCCCCCCTTTTCAAAAAGCTCTTCAGTGACATTTGATTTTTACTCATTTTGGCTAGAGTTAGAAGTGGGCTTACCAAAATTGTGACTGAGACAATGCTGTGGTATGAGAAAGAGGCGTAGAAGGAGGTGGCAAATAAAATAATGGCCAAGCCAAACATGGACTAAAATAAATGTCAAATTCTGGCTTCAAACTTGCCACAGACACAGCTGTACAATTGAAGTACATCAACTCACTTCCCACTGTGAAGTCTGCCACAAGATGCAGCTAATTACTTGCCTCTCACTGCTGGGGTTTTGATATGGGCTGCAAGCAGTTGATTTATTATGGTATCCATCCAGTCAGACCACTCTGCCAATGTTCATTGTACTTGCAGCTGCTCACCAGTGCTAGCATCACTGTCTCAGCTCCACCTCAGATCATCAGGCATTGGATTCTCATCAGGAGTGCATAGCCTCAATCCTGTGCATGCACAGTTTACAGTAGGCTTTACACATCTATGAGAAGCTAAAAGCTGCTGTTGATCTGACAGGAAGTGGAACTTGGGCAGTAATTTGAGGAATAGAAAGAGGCTAGAAGTACAGATGAAGTTTTGCCTGCTGCTAACAGGTCACACTCTGGTTGGGAATCCCTGCTGTAGACAGTTCTTCCTCTGTTATATATGGAAATAAACAATCAAGGCAACATTTTAAAAGATTTTTATAGCATTTATGCCTTCATGAGAAGAAAAAAATTATAAAAACTGCATTCATGGAATGAGTGATTTGAGTGGAAATTCTATTGATTGTGTTCTTGACCCATGACTCTGAAGAGCACACACATCCACACAGAACAGACAGATGAGAGAGGCAGCATTTTGTACTGGAAAGGGTCAGCTGGTTGAGTGTTCTTGAGCAAAAGGAACCCTGGTCTGGGGACCCACATCCTTCCATTCAGTGATGTGTTCCATGATAGAACCAAACTGCACTCAAATACATCTGCTTGTTCCTGTCCCTTGCAATTGCCTGTGTTATCTATGGCCTGTGATCTTGGACTTTGTCCTCACTGTCTGCATCTAATGTCCGTCTGTGACTGTCACCAGCTTGTGTCCATTCTGCCCATCTCCCTCTCTTTCCCAACCTTCCTGTGCCCTGGTACTGACTCTCATGGTTTCCCCTCCTTTTAACCCGTTGTCCTCCATCCCCTTGCTTGACTCTCCCAGTCAGCCCCCACACTCGCCCTGTCAGGGTCCTGCTCACCGTGAACCCCATGCTTGGAGACCCTTGCTGAGTCCTCCCTCCTTCTGCACTGCTCTGTGTCTCAGCCACACTCTCCCGTCGAGTCCCACGTGGCCATCTTGTCTGTTCCAGGTGCATCTCCCGCACTGGACTGGGAGGTCTTGTGTCCCCAGCTCTGGCCATTAGTTTTTCCTCAGTGAAGATTCGTTAGAGTGTTCAAACTCTTCTGGCCCTGAACTTACTAATTTCAAGATGCAAACCAGGCTAACTCCTCACAGAGATGAGAAAATGTCCTCTTCCTCCCCTGCTGGAGTCCATTACGTCCCCCATTGTCCCGGCCCCCAGATGTGGTCACAGGATGGGCACCTCTCTCCAAAGAAAGGTTCCTGGCAGGGCTGTAGCTGCTCAGATGAGAGAACAGTGTCACCAGTCTGAAGGGGTGAGCAAGGGCTTTGCCATCAGGAAATCACACTCCCAGCTCCGGCCTGGAGACTGGGGGATCCTCAGCAAGCCCTCTCTCCTCCTTGCGGCTCACTGTCCCCCCAGTGAAAAGACAAAAGGAGGCCACCGGCTGTATATGTGGTACATGGCATGGATGTGCACATTGCTGCATGTAGTCGGGTAACCCCGTGAGGCCCAGACCCACAGGGCAGCCACACATTCCAGGAAGCTTAGCCACATGTCCTTGAAAACACTGCACCAAAGAATTAAAAAGCAACATCATTCTCCCTCTAGAATAACACCCAAGGGGACCCCATTGGTAACCCTAACATTCCATCATGTGTCTGCTCCTTTCCTGCCCTCCCAGCCTTCCCGGAGTCTCTGGCTTGGGGAGATCGCAGCCTGCCTTGACCCTGCCGTCTGCCTGCTTTCCTGACCCGCTGTGCTCCAGAGGCGCTGGCTTTGCTCACCACACCTCCCTCTTCCTCCTCCCTCCACAGCCTGGCCCGTGCCTGGCTCTGTGTACTGCCCCCACAGCTCTGGAGCCGGCTGACTGCAGCACGCTCCCCTCATGGTGCCAGGCTGGGCTGGGCACCGGGTGGCATCCAAGGGATTTCCTTTGGCAGCCAGGAGTAGGGAACGATGGTGGATCCCCTTCCATGCTTGAGTTGCGCCGACCTCAGTGGGCAGTTGAGGAAGGACTCGCTACTGATCTGTGTTCTCTGCCCACAGGGTGACAGCGGGGGGCCCCTCGTCTGCACCCCAGATGATTCGAGCAGTAAGTGGTATCAGGTGGGCATTATCAGCTGGGGCAGGAGCTGTGGGCGGAAGAACATCCCAGGAATATACACCTTCCTGGCCAAATATGACGGCTGGATCAAGAGCGTGATGCAGCAGGAGGGAAGGCCCTACAGCCTCGAGGAAACAAGGAGTTCTCCAAAACATCTGCGAGGAAACTCCGGGAGTTCAGCACGCCCAGTGCCAGGCAGCCCCATTCCCCGGCTCCTGCCCTGCCTTCTACCCTGCGTGTTGCTCAGAGCCATTTTCAATTGGTAATAAAACAGGTTCAATTCCCTCAGCAGGGCTAAATTGCCCAGGCAGGGGATCTTTCTGCCTCGGCCTCCCAGTGTGTTGGGATTACAGGTGTGGGCCCCAGTACCTGGCTTCCAAAGCATTTTGTCTGTTCCGTTGCCTTAATTGTTCTAGCTCTGACAGCTCTTAGTTGGCTCCTGTACCCCACTGACATCCCACATAGTGTGGTGTTCTGTCTCACTGTTTTGCTTGTTGAGACAGGGTCTCATTATGTAGCCCAGACTGGCCTTGGACTCATGATCCTGTTGCCTCAGCCCCTGAGCATGTGCCACCACACCAGGCCTTCTGTCTTGTTTTGAACACTTCCTTATGCTCTGGCATTACATGACGCTAAAAGAAGCAGATTTTTAGTTGTGAGCCAATGAAATTCTCAGTGTTACAGTTTGGTTTCTGAGGCTGCAACTGGATGCGTTCTTAGTGATATCGAGGCCTTGCTGCTGCATGCTGTAACCCAAAGGCTTTTCCCAGGATGCTGAACTGCAGATGGGAAAACCCGCTGGAGCCTGGCGATGAATGACGGAACAGCCTGGCAGGATTTATGAGTGTGCAGTATGTTAACTTCGGGCAGGCGCGTGGCCAGCCCCAGCCCTGCCTGCTCTGTATCCAGATGCTGTTGAAGCATTGTGGGGTAAGACTTCCGGTCCCATGGCCACACAGAGGGAAAGGGAGGGCGGGAGACCAGAGAATGAGTTCAGATGATACTGAGTTTAAACCTCAGCGACATACGCAGTAGAGATGTTCAGCATGCATTTGAATATATGGTTTGGAGCTTGGATTTTAGTCACTTAGAAAGAATAATTTAAGCCATGACAAGGGACAGAATCTCAAACTGGATTCAGGGATCAGATCTCTTAGCCGAAGTCTAATTTTCCTAATAATTTCAAGGGTTCGAGAGAGCAAAAGCCCCAGACAATGCATGGCAAAGCCCAGTGCTGCCAGTGCTGGCCAGGTCCTTATGACAGGAGGATTACAAGCTCTGGCCTGGCTTTACCATGGGCGGCGCCTCTGCCCAGCTGCCGCAGCACCACTTAGCAAGAGAGAGAGCTATTCCCATTAGAAACATCTCCATTTCATTTTTGGTTAAGTGCATGATTTGCCTGATATTTTCCAGGGCACTGTGCCCGAACACCTACAGGCTCCTACTGTTTGCCATAAACAGTATCAGATCAGGGAGCTAGGGATTTAGCTCAAGTGGCAGAGAGCTTGCCCAGCAAGCCCAAGGCCCTGAGTTTGATCCCCAGCACCCCCCCAAAAAATCCAAAGCAGTATCAGGTGGATCAGGTACCTCCTACTAAATGCACCCGGTTGTGAAGGATGCTCCGCTGAAAATTACCAGGAGTGTGTTTTCCAAGAGCCCCACATGTCTCTAAGGTGATTGCTCCTGCTCGCTCTTCTTTACCAAGTGTCCCTGGAATGGGGACAGCATGGATTACAGGTCCTTTCTTTCCCAGCGGTGGAAGACTTGGAGTAGGAAAGTAAAGAAAAAAAATAGGGTGAGGACAGAACCCTAGAGAAAATTTAGCATCTGAAAGACTGGCAGAGAGGAAAACATGGCAAGGAGACTGAGAAGAGGCAGCCAAGGGGGTGAGAAAAAACCAGGGAAACGTGTTATCTCAGAAGGTAGGAGTCATTTGCTCCATCAAATGCTGCTGAGGGTCAGAGAAAGTAAGGGCCGAGCTGGGTGTGGTAGTGCATGCCTCTAATCCCAGCACTCTGGCAGGCTGAGGCAGGAGGATGGCAAATTTGAACCCAGTCCTGGCAACTTAGTGAAACCCTCTTTCAAAACAAACAAACAAATAGGGATGTAATCAGTGCAAAGGCCCTAGGTTCAATTCCTAGTACTGAAAAGAAAGAAAGAAGGAAGAAAGAATTTCTCGAAAGAAAGAAAAGGAAGAAGAACAAAAGGAGAAAGGGAAGAAGGAGAGAGAAGAACAGGAAAGGAAAGGAAAAGTTCATGATGAGCAACACACATTGCATCATGGTAACCTGGTGTCTGTGGCCAACCATTCAGTTCCCACTAAGGCCTAGTAGCCGTCCAGGGGCTGTTTTTCAAAGGGAGAGTAGTCTTCCGCAGATGATGGCAGAGCCTCACTCCAAGATCCTGAAAGCCTCCGCTGCTATTCATCTGTGGGGCCTGCCACAGACTGCAAGCAGCAGCCCCGCCTGCCACTGACACCCCAAGTACCGCTGGATCTGCCCGGTCACGTGGCCCTGCAGGCAGAGCAGCCTGTGCGGTGGCCTGGGCCTGCTGCACAGCTTGCTCCTGTTCTGGGACCCACTCAAAACTAGCAACTTTTTGAGTCTCTTGGTAAATGGGCTGGAGTAAAACACCTAAGTGAGAAATGGGTTGCCTCCAAAAATGCAAATAGGCCCATTAGGCGTTATGCTTTTTATTTTTATTATTTTTGGTTGTAGATGGAACCAGATCAGCAATTTATTTTTCACTTCAGATGGGATTTCTCTACATGCTGCACACCACTGGACTCCTAGAAATTTCACTGAGGTAAAAGGACCTTGAATTTTAGTTGGATTTATTTCCCATCCTCTGGCTCGCAAATGCTTTACTAACAAATCTGGACGGTTGCTACCTCCTGCTCATGTGGTCCAATCAGCATATCGTCAATGCAATGGACCAGTGTGGTACCTTGTGGCAGAGAAAGGGGATCAAGATCCCTGCGAACTAATTTGAACACGGGGATGGAGAGTACTAACCCTGAGGTAGAACCTTTGTGTATTGCTGGTCTTACCGGCTGAAAGCAAACCGTTCCTGATGGGTTTCATGGACAGGTATGGAAAAGGAGACATTTGCCAAATCAATAGCTGCAGACCAAGTATCGGGAGATGTGTTAATCTGCTCAAGCAAGGACACAACATCTGGTGCAGCAGCTGCAATCAGAGTCACCACTTGGTTCAGTTCACGGTGATCTACTGTCTTTCTCCAAGACCCACCTGTCTTCTGCACAGGCTAAGGGGGAGAATTAAATGGTGATGTGGCGGGAACCACCATCCCTGTATCCTTCAAATTCCCAATAGTGGCACTAATCTCTGCAATCCCTCCAAGTTACTATTCTACCAGGCAAAGCCAACTCTAATGGCCTCCATCGGCCGTTCCAAACATAATAGCACTCATACTAGAGGTTAAGGAGCACGTGAGGGTTCTACAACGTACTAAGTACGTCTAGCCCAATCGTATTCTGTTTTAGTTACTTTTCTCTCGTTGTTGGGACAGAATACTCGACACCCAAAGTTAGGGGAAGAAAGGTTTATTAGCTCACAGTCTGCAGAGGTTTCAGTCTATAGTCCGCTGGGTCCGAGGCAGGGCAGCATGGCAGAGGCAGGGCGGGCCCGGCAGCCGCTCGACCGCTGACTGGCAGCAAAGTAAAGTGAGGAATTGCAAGGAATGTATGCAAATAAGCAATGCAAACAAGCAGCTAGTTAGCTTCTTCCTGTATCTTATCTAGGCTACCTGCCCTTAGGGCAGGTAGCACTCCCACCTTTAAATTTAGTTCCACATCCTTGATCCCAGCAGAACCATGCCAAATCGATCAATAGATTAATTTAGTAACCACACACTCTAGATCCAGCTATCTCTTACCACATGAGGCTTTGGGGGGACATCTAGACACAAACCATAACACCAGTTGTGCATTCTGCGTCAGGGGAAACATCTGCAGGATGAATTTGAGGACACACTGGACCCACTGTGAGTCGGACCTTTGCTAAAACTCCATGATCACTGACCTGCATAGGCCCCTACTCTTGCTGGAAGGCCACAATAACGTTTTGGATCCCCTAGAATCAGCATTAGTTCAGAACTAATGGTCCAGTGGTCCTCAAAATGTCTGATCATTTCCTTTCCCCCAGTATACACTTACCCTGGAAAAAGGCCTTAGGTCCGTTTGGGGAAGGGTGGGAGAAATTTTGACTATATAAATTTTTGGTGGTACACCAGATTCCTTCTTTAGGGGGACCCAGCCTCACCTTCATTCAAGGGGCTCTCGTTCTGTAAACTGGCTCAAATCCATGAACTGGTTGAGAGCCAGTATCTTTGATACTATGGTTTGAAATAGGTTTCTGTTCATTTGCCCTTAAATTTTTTCAATTATATAAACCTAGTAAAAATTTTGTAGGCTTCCTGTATGTTTCACTTGTGGGGATACCGTGGCTCATCAGCCGGCGCCATAGGTCTACACGTGTCAGACCTGATCATTGTTCTGCTTCCGTTGTCCATTACGGTAAGTGTGTGCACCTGGAGTTTGGTGATTAAGTGCTGTCACTTGACCCCTGCCACTCCGGGATCCAATTTAACCCATAGGCCTTAAGCTTCCCAATTGAGTAACCGCGGTCCCCACGGTAAGGTCTGACATACAGAGAAGAGTGATGACAGGGCTCTTTAGGAATGCCAGTGCTCCCCTCACAAATCTGCTCCTCGAGGTGGTAGTGAAGGGTACAGTTTTGGATCTTCCCAGCATGGAGGATTAGGGTTAGCATGACAGATGCACTCTGGCATTCCCACTTCCCTGAGCCATCTACAGTACACCACAGAATATGCGGCACCTGTAACTCATTCACTGTGGGCCATCTTTCCATCCATACTTCTGCCAACCAGCCAAATAAACTCCAGGCACCTTTCTTTACTCCACGAGCTGCAACACTGAATTCAGAATCCCCACTTAACAAGCCACTATCGACAAATTTAGCCTGATCCACAAGTATGTTTTTACCGCCATTATCCCACATCTGTAAAATGCATCCTCACACTCGCTCCTCCGGCCTCTGCTTATGAGAGTTAGAAAATTCAAGAAGTTCTTTGGGAGAATAGTGGACCTCCTCATGGGTCACATGAAGTAGGCCTCTCTTAGGAGCCTGATTATAGGTCTACAGGCAAAAGAGGATGGTGAAGCTGTGTCTTGAGGAGGCCAGTGTTATTGGGCTTGGTCAATAAGGATTAGTTTCCCCAGGTGCACCAGGAGGGGTCAACACAACAGGGGGTGGGGACAGGGATCCCTCCACCACTGTGGTTGGGGAATCTCTTCCTCTGGCAAAACAGTCTCATTAGAGTCTAGGAACTCAACATCCTCAGCCTCGTTAGGGTCCTCCCAAGCATCTCCGTCCCAGGTTATGGGATCCCATCCTTTTCTGATCAGTGCCTACACCTTTGCTTCAGACACCCCTTGAAGCTAAGCATTAAATCGATGCAATATTTCAGCCAGTCGAATCATGAGCCTGTGTTTGGGTTTCTGCAATCTCAGGCTTGTGGCTAAAGGAGAGGAGAGTCTCTTTCAAAACACACTTAGAAACTTTTAGATTATTTAGATACAGACACACATCTGGGGCTGGAAATTTGAATCTTTGAGCTCCTTTGTTTCCTTATTAATTTCTCCTCACGGTTAGAAGACTTTAGATTTCCTATGACTGTTTTGAGTTCATTATTTTCCTTCACTAGTTTGTCCAGAGATGCTAAGAGCAACCAGCCAGCACCATTATGTTTCCCACTCTGTCAAAAATATTCAAAAGAATCATAGTATGGAGTCACTAAATTCCTTACATCTCACAAGTGATGGATTAGGAAAAACAAATGTTACTTTGAACAGTTCGTGACAAGGACCATCAGTTTCCCCACAGTGTCAGGAGAGATCATTGAAGGAATCTGAGCGCCACTATCTTTGGCTGGCTGATCAGGGACCACTGTAAGCCTCTTCCATCCTGCTGTGCTTTTACCCCTGCCAAAGATGGATAATCGTGAGTTAACGAGGCCCTGTAACCACGCTACCCCCCTTAACTCCCATCACTCCTCAGCCCTGCTCTTGACAGGCAACCACCACTCCCTGTACTCTCTCAAGCCTTGTCTCTGGCAGGTAGCCACCACCCTCCTCACTGAGCTCTCCCCCAAAACGTTCTATTTTGACCTTTTCCTTTCACAGCCCGCCTTCATGCTAATGACCCTGTAACAGACCTCACAACCCGCAGGGTCTGGTCTAAGGGCCGGGGTGATCCTCTCAGGTTGTTACGACATAAATCTGTCCTGTCGAGCTTGTGCCTTTGTTTTTCCTCCTTTTTCCTAACAACTATGGCATCTTTAGGTCTCATCAAATTAGAGAGCCAACTCTAGGAACCGCTAAAGCCAATAAATAATTTCATCTTTATGATTCTGTTTCTCTGGAGTCATTCCAGGTACCAAAATCTGTATCAGTCGGCGCTCACTAGAGAAACATATGTAATGTAAGATATGTAAATATATAAGAATTTACAAAATAGGCTTACAGTGGCCGCCCATACAGTCAGGTGTGGAAGAGTGCAACAGGGCTGTCTGTGCGCTGGAAAGCCAAAGGCCGCAGTCCAAGGCCTGAAGCTCATGGTAGTGTCCCGTGTGAGTCTATATCAGGAGGCCAAAGGGTCTCTGATGGAGGCTGATGGGTCTGTGCTGGGGGCTGAAGGGTATATGATAGAGGCCAAAGGGTCTATGATGGAGGCCGAAGGGTCTGCTCTGGAAGCCAAGAGATGGCGTCCAAGGTGAAGGTGAAGACTGGAGATCCTCGGAAGTAACAGAAGTGAGCCTTCCTCCTTCATCTCCCTTTTATTCCATTCAGACAACAAGCCTCTTGGTCGTTCGTCACTCACACAGTGAATCCCTTCGGCCACACCCAGAACTATGCTGATCCAATTTAGTTGGGGGTTTCTTACTCACATTGACAGTCAATTAATGATCACAGATGCTAACCAGGACAGCAGAGGACAGACACTCAGTGTGAATTTGGCAGCCCCCGAGTCCACACAGGAGCTATGTGATGTCAGGCAGGTCACTGAATTTTACGGAGCCCCGGTGTCCTATAAAAATAAGATTCTTGATTACTTCTTTCAGTCTTTCATAGAATGGACAGAAGCAATGAAACAGCATGTAACTGGGATGGAATATTAATGGTAGTGCTATTATAATAGTCACCATAAAGAATATTTATTTATTGAGCTTCTGTTTCACTAAGACAATGCAAACCAACCCTCCTTCGGCTTTGCATGCCACGTGGGAATACAAGATGTATACGCATAAAGCAGACTACGAGGTGGCCCACAGTGAAATACACCATACAGAGATTAAGTACATACCAGAAAGCAAAAATCACGGTGCGTTGGTGGGTGTTTATTCATTCATCAAATATTTGCCAGGTCTTACGTTCACTGGTGCTGACCTAGCTGTGCATGTGGAACAAGAGAAAGTTCACAGTCAGAAGTCCCGCATTGTTGTGGAGGGACAGACACAGATGCATCTGTGACTGGCAGAGCAGCGCAAAAGGAAGATGAGGGGGAGGAGGCTACCTAATAGTTCTTAGGGAAGAGCCCACTGAGAGCTAAGACCTAGAGGAGGTGAGGGGGACGCTGTGCTGCTGTGTGGCACAGGAGCATCCCAGAGGGCAGCAGGTGCCTCTGGGGAGCAGGGCTCCCTTGGTCAGCTAGGGAAGGCTTTGGGGGCAGGGGACACAGCCCACAGCAGCCACAGTGGGGCTGCAATTATCAGATGTTGCCACCAGGTGGCAGAGTGACTTCAGGCAGGAGATCTTCCAGCCGTATGGGAAGAAAAGTCCCTCTCCTGGAGGAAACAAGACAGGCCTCTGAGCGCCAGACACCCAGGCTAAGGCTGGGGTTCCCTGGGCCCTTCCCTGGCCTTCGTCCTGGAAAGCCATCAGTGTGGGCTGCAACTCAGCCCAGGGCTGATTCTCGCAGCCCACAAGTTCCTCCCTGAGATTGGGCTGGGTGGGCTGGAGGTACCTGGCTTGACAGCCCAGGCCGTCTCAGGAAACTCATGCTTGTTCCAGGACGACCCAGCCGATGACACCTGTTGGCCTCATTGGGGACACGAGGGCACAGGGACCTAGCTCTGCCTCCTCTACCAAGTCAGGACTTTTCAGTGTCCACCCCGCCTGCCCTCGGGAATATTCAGTGGGGCCCGTGTTCTGTGCAAGTTCCTGTCACCCTGGGACGTGTTAGCCAAGTTGCTACTGTGTAAATTACCCCGGAAGTTTGTCCATTTGGGTCTGTCATCCTCACAATCTCCTTCCGAAGGACATGGTATGTGCACGTGCATAGGTGTGTGCACGCACACGGATGTGCACATCTGTGTGGGCATGAACGTATCTGTATGAGCTGGGGCCATGTTCGAGGGAACCGTGTTGCTTAGTTTTCCTGTCTCCTGTTCCATTCAGATGACTGTCAGTAAGTTATTCCCACTAAGACATTCCTGCTCCCACAGCCAAAATGGGCCCCGCCCTCCTCCAGGGCCACTTTGGGATCCCCTGTCCCTGCCTGCGCCACCCCACAGCACCTTCCCACTTCAGAGCAAGCTCATGAGAGTGTCTCGCTCTCCTTCTGCGAGGAAGGATATCCTCTAAAAGCCATCTGCACTCAAGCACTGTAAAGGTCATGCCTCGGAGCTGAAGGTCAAAAGGCGCAGGAAGCAATCCAGCACTCGGGATCCTTACCGGTCCCCTTCTCGTTGGCCTTCTTTCCGCCTGAGATGATGACACTGTGAGGCTTTTACAGGCACTCACGCCTTTGTTCACTTGTGCTGTTATCGAACCAGAATGAGTATAAAGAAAGTGCTGACTCTGTGTGCTGAAACACAGGCACAGCTGGCCTCAGTTGCTGTTCTGAGGCAGTGTGATGAGGGCCACATCACAGGACGTGATGCCGAAGGAAGGATGCGGCGTAGTGGGAGGCATGGACTGAGGGCCACATGACACCAGAGACTGAGGATGAGCCTCCCTGTCAGTGTGTCAGCCTGGGTCAGCTTGGCCCACGGTGGGGCTGTTTCCTGACCCCAGCGTTGCTGGCCACTGTGCCGGGGAGAAGGGGTGGTGGAAACAGCCTTGTAGAATCCCTGGGCGAGAGCTCCATTTCCTGCCACCAGGTCAGGGGCGTGGTGCGAAGGGGAGCCTCTGTGTTTGGGGGGGAAGAGGGAGTGGGAGCCACAGCTGGGGAGAGGCGCCTCATCACTCCCTCGGGAGGAAGGCTGGGTCTCTGATAGAAACCAAGAGCTTGTTCTGACTGCCGGCGCCCTCCAGTGTGGAGTCCTTCCGGAGCAAAGTCAGGGAGTATTGATGTCAGCAAGCTGGAACCCAGGAAAGCCAGCTTCAAGCTGCTAAGCATTGAGTTGGGAAGTGAAGCTTGCATGCGACCCCAAAAGCACAGCAACAGAGCAAGACAGGTAAACAGGATTGCATGAAACTAAAAAGCTTTGGAAGATCCAAGGAACATGCCAACAAAGCAAAAAGATGATTTTGGGGGAATTGGGGAAATCTTTGCAATCCATCTATCTGATAAGGGGTTACTAGCCAAAATAAAATTTTTTGCAGTATTAAGGATTGAACTCAGGGCTTTTGCTCTGACCTGAATAGACATTTCTCAAAGGAAGACACACAAATTAACTGCAGGTATATGACAAAGTGCTCCACACTGCTAATTGTCAGGGAAAATGCAAATCAAAACCACCAGGAGACATGGCCCCACACCCTTAGGGTGACTGTTGTCAAAGATGCACACTGGTGAGAGTGTGACAAAAGGGGACCCTCGCACATTATTGGTAGGAGTGTAAATTAGTGCTGCAATTTTGGAAAACAGTGTAGAAGTTTGTCCAAAAATTAAAAAACAGAACTTCTAGATAATCCAGCAATCCCGCTTTAGGGTCACTGGGTTGCTGGAGGATCAGAGAGCAAACTTCCGCCAAGCTAGAGGGGTCGTCTCCACCCTGGCTGCCCAGTAGTTACCAGGTAGCCTTAAAATGAGGATACCCAGGTGGCCTCCTGGAGGGGTGGCCTCCCAGGGGAATTCCTCACCCTCACTGGAAACAGACTACAGACTTTCATGCCCTATGCCACAGAAGAAGACTGGGATGTTGCATTTAGGATTTTGGTTTTCGCTTTTTATTTTGGAATTGTTACAGAATCACTAGGCTCCCTTATGCTCTCTTAATATTAGCCTCTCCCACCGCCCCCATTCCTAAGCCCCCTAGTGAGTCCCCATCTCTAAAATGGGATTTAAAGAAGTCACACAGTCTGTAGCCTTTTAAAATGGGCAACTTTTACTCAGTGTAATTCTGCAAGACCCTCCAAGTCACTGTGTGTAATGAGAATTCATCGTTTTGTGGCCTGAATAAAGCACAGGTCATTTAATCCTTCCCCTATTAAAAGGTGTTTCCAGTTTGAGGAGGCTGCAAATAAAGTGGCCATGAGCATTCATGTGCAGGTTTTCACATGAGCACAGCTTTTCACGCCCTGGAATCCCAGCCCAGGAGTGCAGACACCTGGTTGTGTGGTAACTGCACCTGTGGCTTTATACGGAGCTGCGGAAGCCTTTGCAGAGAGCTGCCCGGCCCTGGCTGAGCTCATAGGCAAGCCCTGTGGGCACAGCTCTGCTCCAGAAGCCAAACTGGCTGCTGCAGGGGCTGGTGGAGTCCAGGGCCGCACGCGTCCCGCCCGAGCTCTATGGGCGCCTTCTCAGGGACGCGCCCTGGGAAGTCCTCCAAATCATTCTGTGGGCACTAAAGCAGCCGCTGCATCTGCCTTCCTAATGGACTTAGGTGCGGTCCTTTCAGATGGGTGCTCACCCTGGCACCTGGGTTTCGGTCAGCAGGAGCAACAGGGCCTAAATTCACCAGAGTCAGGCTGAGCTTCACAGCTGGGGCGATTCCCCTGCACGCACATCCCACCCTGACTGCTGATTTCCATGTCTTGGAAGCTGAAGGGTTTTGTAGAGAACGGGCCCCCTCATGGTCTTGGCGCACCCCCCCCCCGCCCCGAGAACCAAGGTCCGGGCAGCTCCCTTTCCAGGGACGTCTCTCTGGGCTCCCTGGATGTTCCAGGATAATAGCACCGTGTCTGTCCAATCGTGGGACAGGAGCACCCGGTCTGTGGCTGGGAATGTTGGCTCGGCCTCCTGGGACCCCTATCCTGGAAGGCATCAAGGACCTGGCGAGTCACCAAATACTGTGGTTGTTCCCGATTCCCCTGCAGGTAGGGCTCTTGACCCACCCTGAGGGGGCGGCACCTGCTGCTGGGGCTGCTCTGGCAGGCACAGAGTGGATATGGATGTGTGCACACTGGGGGTTCCCACAGCTCCCACCCCATCTCTGCCCCCTGCAGACCCTCCGGGCTGGCCCGCCACACCTCCTGACTCCTGGACCCCGGGGGCTAACCAAAGGCCAAACAAAAAAAAAAGAAAAAGAAAAAGGGAAACCAAAGCAAACAAAAGAATTCCCCTGCCTCCCCAGGAGCCACACAAAAGAGCCTGGCTGGTGGGAAGAGGAAAGCCCCTCATTGTTCTCCCTCCTGACTGTGATGGCAATTCCAGCCCAGGGTGCAGCCCCCTCCCCTGCAGCCTGGACCCCTCCTCCTTCCCACCTTGGGCCCCTGAGAAAGACTCCTCAAGGCAGATGTCCTGGCCCAGGAGTGGTTCCCACACGAGGAGGAAGCCAAGACTCACAAAGGGCCGGACTTTTCCCTGAGGAAGCAGCAGGCTTTGCAGTGACAGACTGCCCAAGGATGAGGGACAGGGCAGACAGGACCCAGGGGACAGCCCTGGAGAGGAGCTGCCTCTCCGGAGGAAAGAGGGGCATTGTGAGCACTTGTTTACAGGCCTCAGGCCCTGACCTTGCTGCTTGTCAACAGGCTGGCTGCCCCTCCTCTCGGGGCCCTGCATTGTTGTGGAGCAGGCCCATTCATAATTTTATTTGGGGGTGGTTGTTGTTTGGCTTCCAGCCCTGCCCCCAACTGGCTCACTTTCAGCATTGTAACCCAGATAAAAAGGCAAGATATCCTTCCCCTTTCCCTGGAGCCAGCTTCCGACACTGGTACATTAACCCTTGGAAGATCAAGAGAGAAAACGGGGCTCCCCTCCAGCCTTGGCCAGCAACCTGAGAGCCCGGCTCCATCTTCCTGGAATTTGTTGGGAAGGCTCCATCGTCCTAGAATTTGCTGGGGACCAAGGTCCTGGGCTCCAAGAAGGTGTGGACAAGGAGCATTTGGGGGGGTCACTGGTTTAGGCCCTGAGAGACAGACTGCTGGGGTCTGGGGAGGGACACAGGGGCCAAGGGATGGGGGTCAGGGTTGGGCTGTCCTTAGAAAAGTCAAGCAGCCACCAGGATGCACACACACTTTCAAAGGAACACGGACACCCCAGGGTTTAGGGGCATGGGCTGGCAGCGTGGGAAGGACTGCAGGTCACGCGGAAGCACAGCAGTTGGGTGGACCCAGAGGGCTGGCCTGGAGAAAAACGGAGCCAGCAGCAAGCAGAGGGGTGGTTGATTCTAAGAAACTCAGGGGCAGGCAGAAGCCACTGGAGGCCTAGGTCCTGTTGTAAAGGATGCTCCCTGATGTGGGAGGCTGATTTGTACCTCAGCAGAGCAATGAGACTATGCTGGATGCTGGTGTGCTGGATGCTGAGGCCCACCCTGGAACCGGCTTGGGCCATCCAGGCAGCCCAGGGAAAGCCAGGATGAGGAGCCAAGACTCTGGACCCCTGGAGCAGCGCCTCCCATATTCACAGCCACCCAGAACCCCCGCCCTGCCCTGGTACCCAAATGCAAGCTGCTGGTGAAGTTGCCCAAGGGGCTCCCTTTCCCACTCACTGCCTCCTCCCAATGCCCTGCATGCACCCTCCCCAACCCCTCCAGCCCTGCACATCTCCTCCCTTCTCTCCTTTCACCCCAGAGGAGCCTTGGGCTCCCTGGAGCTCCTGGTCCTGTTACCCTCTCTGAAACTACTTTCTTTTCCTGCCTTCTCCTCCCCTCCCTACTCCTCAAGTCCACTTGGCCAGGCCACCACAGCTCTTTGGCCCCAGGAGCATACGTACCCCACAGATCCAGAGCCCTGCAGCCCCCCATCACATGCTTGTGGCCTCTCTGGCAGCCGCTGTGCCCCTGCACCCCTGCGGCAGTTTGCAAAAGGTAGAGCCCAACTTCCACTTGTGCACTGGGAGTATGGCAGGGTACCAGAAGGGTGATGTCCCTGTCCAAAGGCCATCAGCATCCTCCATGCCACCCATAGCAGCCAGCACAGTATCCTTGCAGCCAGTGTCCCGTGTGACACAGAGGGATGCATCAGTCAGCCTGCTCGGGCCACCACAGCAAGTGCCATGGACCAGGCAGTTGTGACAACACAAATCTACTTCTGCACACTGCTGGTGGCTGAGGCACCAATGAGGTCGGTTCCTTCCAAGGCCTTTCTCCAAGGCTGGGGGATGCCACCTTCTCCCTATGTCCCCACACAGTCTCCCGTGTGCCTGTGCGTCCTGGTCTTTTATAAGGCACCAGTCATTTTGGAAAAGGCCTACTCTAATGACCTCACTCACCTTCATTCCCTCTTTAAGACCCTGTCTGTAAAGATGCCACCCTGAAGTGCTGGGGTAGGACTCCCACAAATGCATTTGGGGGGCACGTTTTAGCCCCTAACAGAGGATTCAGGGTGCTTTTTCTCTAAGATCATATCTAGGAGCTTTCGGCTTCCATGAATGGTCCAATGGCCAGAGAAGCACAGCAGTGGAGGGAAAGGAAGACAGTGGGGTATGAGGCTGAAGAGGGTCTGGGGCTGACCTGGAGACCCCTGGACGCACTGTCCTGCCCCAGATGTCTCTTCAGGGCACAGCACAGCCCTTTGCCCTTGGTGTGGCCTGAAGCCCATCTGTGGCTGTGCACGGACTTTTGGCTATGGTCTTTGTCAGGACTGGATACAAGGACAGTGGCATACGTCACTGATGGAAACGAGCTGCACAGACGTTGGGTCCACTCTGAGGGCCAGGCGGTGTGTTGGGAAGAGTGGCCCAGCTGGGCAGGGAAGGTGTCACATCCTTGGTGTAACCCTGGCCCTTAGAGGTTGCACCAAAGGAAAGGTAAAGCCTTTTTGTGAAGGTCAAGGCTCCTGGCCCCGAGTGCACTTGCCGTGTGTGCATTGCATGAGTGGAGGCACAGGCGTGGGTCTGTGGGCACAAATGCATGCTTGTGTGTGTGCTGTGTGTCTGCGTGTGCATGTGTGGGTGCCCGTGTGCACTGCAAGTGCTGAGGCTGGCATGATGTGGGGAGGGGACCTGGCTTGGCAGGGTGGGGAGGCTGCAGCTCCAGCTGCAGGGGGATTGCGAGGTGCCCAGCCCCGCACTCCAAGCGCAGAGCAGCCTGGAGGTGGTGCGCCCGTCTCCCGCAGCCCACGTCTCCTTCCAGGGCTTCCTTCTGGCTTACTGCTGGGCTCTGCTGTTCTCCAAGATGGAGACTGCTTCACAGTGATGGAGACTGCCAGGATTTGAGAAAGCAGGGTTCTTCTGAGGCAGAGTGACACACGTCATCCAGGGCCAAGGCACACCTACATCCTTGGTGTGATTCTCAGTGTGGCACGGAGCAGGCAAGGTGCTGTTGTCCCCACTGTGCAGCTTGGCTGGGGGGCCAGGGCTGGGATCCCGGCCCAGCCGCTGTGCAAGGTGAGACTTTGGGCAGAGGGTGTGACCCTCTCCACACCATGGTGTGTTCAACTGTGACAGAGGACTGGACATCTGAAGAAGGACTTCTGTTGTGGTTGGTGGGATGAAACGGGCAGGTCCTCTCTCTTCTCTCATCAGCCAGGACAAGTGGCCAGCCCAGGGCCACCCAGACAGAGATGGACTGGGACAAAGAGTGTGTCCTGGGCTCACTCACCTTCTGCCTGTCTCCAGAGTCTCCGTGCTCAGCTCTCCCCTCAGGAGGCTGGCTCTAATCCCACCCACCAAGGCCTGAGACTAACAGGAATTTGGCATCACCATACATATTCTTCCCCATTTTTTACTTCCAGGATCTCCCAACCTAGTAGAACTCCAGACCAGAACTAAGAAGGCAGAGAAGGTAATCAGTATCCTTCCCAGAACCTGTGCTGGGCTGAGGGTCCCACAAATTCACAAAGCCTCCTCCCTGGGGCTCTGTGGTGGCCCAGCCCTGCTCCCCACCCTTCCTGAAGCCCTGGGGCTCCATATTCTTCCCTAAACATTTTCCCATCTTGGACTCAGAAGGCAACTGAGTCAGGATCTACGTCATCTCTCAGCAAGGCAAGGATACTCTCCCTGCCAGGAAAAGATAACAGGAGGGAAGAACTTATCCAACGCAGGACTGTTGCAACCCAGGAGAGAGTCGTGGCCTCCCCTTGGAGAGCCCCTTTCCCATGTTTGGGGCAGGGTCTTGGCAAAGTCTTCTCCTCGACTAGACTTTGGATGGAATCCTCTCAGCCTCTTCTCCACTCAGCCTCATCTTCGGCTTCTGTGTCTGACCTCGTGGGTCCTGTTTTGTTCCGAGGTCTGCGAAGATGGTTTGAAGCTGATCTGATAGTTGTTCCCCCGAGAAGATGGTCACCCAACCCCCAGGGGACATCTGCTCTTCCCACCAGTCTGCAGCGAACCTCCCCCTCCTCTGGCCGGGTCAAATCCTCCACCCTCATGGTTCCTCTCAGGTTCCACCCTAGCCCTGTACCCTGTTTCTGGCTCTAAGCCCTCCTAGTTCCTGACATTTGAGTTGAACCTCATTGCTCTTCCCTGTTGTGATCATCTTGACCCTTATGGGGAGAGTCCAGAGTGGTCTTCACCATTTTAACAAGTGTCAGAACAATTGTTTCTTTAATAAGCAATGTTAGGAAACAAAACACAAGTGAAGATCTGCTCTGTTGGGGGGCTGTTGCTGTTTCCATGTTTGCTTCTGTATTTTACCAGATGTTCGGCTGACAGAGGAGCCAGCAGGAAGGTGACCTGAAATACCGAGTCGCGTCAGGTGGCTACCAAGGCTGCTGGAGCATCCGTCAAGTGGAGGAGAGTTCAGGACGTGGACAGAGGCTCAGAGGTTCCAGGCATCGGCCTAGGAGCTGACCCAGGAGAGCAGCAGCCACTCTCTGTCGGTGGCTATAAAGCTGGATGTGTCTTCGGGGAGGGTCTGCGTGGCACATGGAGCCGAGCCCTGGGCGACTCAGTCCTCATGGCGAGCTGGCCGAGGGTCCGTCTGGCAGCTCTGGTCTCTGCATCTCTGCGGGCTGCAGGTGGAGAGGAACTACGCTTGGAGGGCTGGCTGCCTGCTCCAAAGGAGGCGCCTCTCCATGCACCCCGAGCCAGGAAAATGGGACTCCAGTGACTCCACCGCAATGGGAGCCCAGAAACCCTAAGAGGTCTAGCCCGCTTCTTCACCTGACAACTGGGAACTGAGCCATTGGGCTGAATCTCTTACCTGCCATCAACCCGCAAGAGTGCGAGCAAAGTCAGAGTTGGCATGTAGGGCTGGAGCCGAGGGGCGCTCCCTTCCCTAAAGGCGGATCCCGGAGGATCGTGGCAAAAGGAGCCAGAAAGGATGGTTGTTTGCACTGTTATTTCTTGCAAGTTGGGAGAGAACTATCTTCTACAGGTTTCATTGTGGGAGGAGGAAAAAATAAGAAGCCGAGACCCAATGGGGAATGCAATTTTAAAAATAAGTCTCAGGGCTGATGTGTTTAATGCCTGCCCCGTGGGGCTCCTTGGCCCATAAGTTGGGAGCACAATGGCTTTTCTTGTTATGAATGAGTGTGAAGTGCCAGCAGAGGAAATAGGAAGCCCCCAATGTAGGCTGAATGGACCTGTGAACAGGGATAATAAAAGTTGTCCTGGATTTCCGTTACCACCAGGTGTTTCCGCCGGGACTTCCATTCATTCAGGCTCGGGGGCAGCCACTGCTGCCAAATCTCCCTGCCCACCCCTCATCCACACCCTGACTTCCCCAGGGCTGTGACAGGCCACTCGGCTCTGGGACCCTGGGATCTGGGATGGACAAGTGCCAGTCCCCATGGGCCCAATTCTGCCATCTGTTCCAGAGCAAAGGAGATGGCAGAGGTGGTGAGAGGGGTCCACCAGATCACAGCTCCCCTCGAAGGCCTACCGTCCCCTCAGATTCCACGGGAGAGGCGACCCAGGTGCACACGGAGGCAGATGGCCACAAGCAATGGGTGACATACATCAGGCACCCGGCAGCAGAGTGGGTTGGGATTGGAAACTGGCAAGTGCCATGCATCCTCTGGGAGTCTGGGTCACATCCAGCTGGACACACCATACCTCCTGTGACCTGGAGCATGTCCCTTGGGTCCCCACACCTATCCCTTGGCTCCCAGAGGAGCTCGTCCAGTGCTACCTGCTGGGATCCGGAAGCTCGTACCCAGAGAATGATTCCAATCAAAGGGCACAGGAGGTCTGTGTCCCAAATGCCCACGTGAGCCAGTCAGGACGCCCGGGTGAGCCGGATGGCCCGGTGCAAGGCTATGGGGGAGGGGCAGGACTGGAGGGGACAGATCCACCACCTGCCCTCAGGTGTTCCTGTTAGGGTATTGCAGCCCGGTGTGGGCTCCGCAGCTTATGTTGCCCACTGTCCATCCAGAGCCTTCTCCTCATCGGATGTGGGGGACACCACTGGGATGAGAAGTCAGGGTGCTTTCCTCATCTTGACCAAGCAGATTCGCAGACATGATGTTCTGGCCAGAAGAGCTTTGTCCCAAAGTGGGAAGAGGCCTTTGCTCGATGCAGAAATACATTATGGATTCCTTGGCTCTCTGCGTGGTAGATGGTTTCCAATGCAACTAGCCCAGCAGACAAGAGACCCTGGGCCAGCCGTGTGCTGACGCAGCTCAGAGGACGATCACACCTCCCAGGTGACAGGGCTTTTTGTCCCAAGAGCTTGCCTGGCCCGTCCCATACCACACACAGGGGACCCCACCTTGTCTGCACAGAGAGCCAACCTCAGAGTCGCTAGGATATATCACCAGGGACCCATCTGTTGTCACGGCACTGATGTGGCAGGTGGGGGAGCCCCCATCTGTGAGCCCAAACCCCACCACTTCCATGGCCAGCCTTCTTGGTCCATGGAGAGCCCAGCAGTCCAACAGTCCTCCCACTGAAGTGTCCAGGGTGCAGCTTCCGGTGTGGAGTCCAGCTCCGAGCAGCATTTCCCTTAGTCAACCAGGGCTTAGCTATTTGCATAACTACACAAGGGATAAGTGCATCGTCCTGTCTGACAGGCCCCGAAGCTAACAGTGGTAACACGGATGAGGATGGAAACAGCCACCCGGCCTCAGAGTGAATGCAGGGCTGTGTATTCTTCCCATCTCTTTTGTTTTTGGTGACTGAGGTCCAAAGAGGACCCAGAGCTCTGTTGTAACCCTGAGACTCACAGAGGCCAGGGTGCTGTCAGGAGGTTCCTAAACAACAAGTGGCATGGGCCGTCGTTCGTCCTCATGGCCAGAAAAATCCAGGTCTGGAGAGAGCTGTCTGCCACAAGGCTCCTCCCAGGCACAGAGCCCCTGGATGCTGTCGGCGCTGGGACATCCAGTGGGCTCTGCAGCACCATGGAGCAAGATGGCTTTGGTTTCTCCTACCAGAAGTCTGGGAACCCTGATTGATCCTCCTCCAGTTCTTGGGGAGCCAAGTGGCCCTGGGGCTCGCTCAGACCTGAAGGACAATGGCAGCGTCGCCCCTGCAGTCTACACACGTGCTGGGCTGAGGACCACCAGGCCAAGGTAGACGAGAAGTGTGGCAAGACAAAAGTGCCAGACTGGCTGCCAAAGCTCTAGGTTGAATCCCATGGCAGCCACTCACCAGCCGTGTGATCTTAGCCAAGTCAAGCCTTTCTGCCTTCGGCGCCTGGTCTCCTGATCAGATTCTAAACTGCACCTTCCACAGGCTGTGGAGCAGAAGCCACTGATTATGGGGAGAAGGAAGCAGGGAGCAGGAGGTGGAGGTTTTCTGTCCTTGTATTTTGGGGGGCAGACCCTGCTGTGAAACAGCACCTGCCTGAACCCCACCTGGCCTCTCCCAGCCCTGTCTCCTGCTGGCCCGCTTTTCTCCTCCAGGGTCCCACCTGCCCGCCCTGGTACTCCCTAACCACGCAGTCCTCCCTCCCCTGTCGTCTCCAACCTGGGCTCAGGCTCACATCCCAAAAGGCCCTACAGCGTGGCCCTCCCACGCTGCTTGCACCCCCTCTCCAACATTTTGGGGACGGTGGGCTGGGGACTTCTCTCTGGACCCCATGTCCTGCGAAAGGGTGTGGAATTGCAGGTGAGAACTGAGGGGAAGGTCACTGTGGATGGCTGCAGATGTAGCCATTTGGCATCTGGGCTTCTGAACTGGCTCTGCCAGGGCCACAAGGTGGGTGAGCCAGGAACAGAACAAACGTGCCCAGAGCTGGAACCCAGCCCCGGAGGACTCGAATACCCGGGCAGATGGGTGAGCAGCCCCCAGCTGACCACAGCTTCTTCACCTCTGGGCAGGGAAAGGTAAGAAGAAGCAGAGCAGGGAGACGTCCATGCCAGGGTGGAGGAGGAGACACTGTGGAAAAAGGGCTCTGTTCTGGCTCCCACTAGGGCGGGCATGAGGGACAGATTCGTGGCTCACGCATCTCTGTCTCTCTCTCTCCCCCACCCCATTTATATGCTCCAGAACACAAGCTGTCACCCGCTTGAAGCACATTGCTTATTCACTGTTCTACTTGCTGCCAATTCTCTCTAGAAAGCTCTGAGGCAGCAGCTGCAGAATGTCTTCTCCTCGCCATCCTTCTGGAGCCCAGAAGGGCACTGGCTGGACCTCAATAAATGAGTCTGTGAACAGAGAAACATGTTCTCGGTGTCCTTGTCCCCAAGGAGGACTAAAAGGAAAGAGAGGCTGAGAGAAGCTATTTACCAGCCACCCACCCCTAGAAACAGAGGCAGGATCCTGCCCCAGGCCTGGGCACTCTCGGTTGATGAATCGTCTCCTGCAGCCCGTGGGATTTGCCTCATTGTTCCTCATAAGCAGTAACAGGTCCCTCGAAGAGTCTTCCTTCAGAACTCCCTGTTCTCTCGTGAGCCAGCTCTGGGCCGCCTGCACCTCCCACCTCCCTTCCTCCATCAAACAATGGAGGCCCCGCTCAGGTCATGCAAAGGCTGCCACTTATTGTGTGCCCCCTGGGGAGGGTCCCCACCATCTCAGTGGCACAGAGTGGCCTCAGGGATGGACAGGCCATGGACTGGGCTCCTGTCTCAGCTTCACACATACGAGGCCGGTGGCTGAAATCCTTTGGGCCCCCACTTTGCCAACAGTACTGTGGAAGTCACCATGCATACCCCGAATTGGCCAAAGTGGGGGGATGCCAAGCCCCCGTGGGCTGTCTGAGCCCAGGGTCTTCCCCTGCTAATGGAAACGCTGAGCGTGGGGCAGGTGAGCTCTTCACAGGACCAGACATCCCAAGCTGGCAGGTGCACCGTGCCCAGTCGCGCCTCCCTAGGTGTCCGCCATTATCGTCCATGGTGAAGGCAAGTGGCAGCCATCGTCACTGATTAATGATGTGGCTTGATCGAGGGGACTGCTTGGCACCCAGAGTGTGGCTGGCCCTGTTCCAGCTGGAGGAAAGTACACTCTGTTTCTGTTTTTTTGTTTTTGCGAAACTAGGGATTGAACTGGAGCCACTGAACTGTACCCACAGTCCTTTTTTATTTTGAGACAAGGTCTTGCTAAGTTGCTAAGCTGCTCAGGCTTGGCTTGAACTTGTGATCCTCCTGCCTCAGCCTCTCAGAGCACTAGGATTAAAAGCATTCACCTCCACACCTGGCTCGAACGCTGGTATTTAACGCAAGTTTGAAGTTGCCAGCCACAGTGAAAACAGACAAAGTCATTGCTTGTCCCTCCCATCACTGAGTTTCAGGCAGCGTTTCAGCAGGGTTTGTGGACCTGAAATCTGGGGCGGTATTGGGGGGTGAGCACCGGGCTCTGGGTCAGGGGTATGGCCATCCTGACTGTAGAACCCCCAGGTGTGTGATGGGGTCAGCCACCAACTCTGAGGCACACGTACTTATCAGATGGGATCATGGGACACTACAAATGCACGGCCAAGTTCGTGTAGAATCAAAAGTGCTTTAGAAACTGTAGAGTGCTGTAGAAACAGGAAGTGTTCCAGTTTGGGGGACGAGATTGATGTTCTTGGCCTGAAGAATCCCTTGTTCGGGGTGTCACTGTGGGCTGCTGTTTTCCTGGGGGGTGGGGAAAGTGGAGAGTCCAGGCAGGTCACTGGCCCAGACGTGGCCTTACTGGTGGCCGGGATGGAGGGGACATCCAATGAGCCAACTCTCCCTCTTCCCACTTGGATGCTGCTGGGCCCCGAGGCCAGGGATACAGGCTCACATTCCCAGTACCAAGAAGGCCCTCCTGGGAGGCAGGCAGAGCCGGGATGAGGAGACGCTGAGCCCTGGGCAGGCCTCTCTTGTGGGGAAGTCCAGGCGGCCACCGGGCATCTGCTCCTCACAGCCTCTGCTGGCTGCCCCTGGTGAGGTGTCGTGGAAGAAGGCTGGACTTGGAAAACTCAGGTTTCCACCTAAGCCCTGCTGGTTACTTGTCCTGCGGCCATGGGCAAATCACACTCTCCCTCTAGCCTTTGTTTATAGCCTGGAATGACGTCTAAATCCTTGCTAACTCCCTAAAGCAAATTCCTGCCCCTTAAATGTTCACAATGGATTGAACACCTTTGCCCTTAGATCTCAGAATTTAAGGCTACAGCAAGCACAATCTAATGGCCACTTTCTGTCCTCTGTCTCTCCTCTGCCTCATGCGATGGTTCCAAGCGCCCCCAAGGCCCAGGCAAGCCTTCTCTGCCCCTCTGGACTCTGACCGTCCCTCTCAGCCCTAACAGTGTCCTGGGCCACCTTCCGACCTCACAGGTCTTGTCCGACCTGCTCTCGCTTCCCAAAGAGTTTTGGATGCAGGAGATTGGGGGTCTAGTGGCTGATCTCCCCAAGGCTCATGTCTACCCGGAAGGCTCTCCTGACACAATGCCACACTCACAGTGAACCCAGTTTCTAATTTAACCAAAACACCAAATTCTGGGCCCTTCCTTTCAGACAG
>PVJO010017513.1:0-38988 GCA_004026905.1 Hystrix cristata | reverse complement strand
GAAGTCTTTAGGATTTTCTGTATATAAGATTACATCTGCTTGCTTAGCAAGCTCAAGGCCCTGAGTTCAATCCCAGGCACCAAAAAAAAAAAAAAAAAAAAAAGATTATGTCATCTGAAAAAAGGGACAGTTGTACTTCTTCACTTCTGATCTGGATACTGTTTAATTTTTTCTTCTTGCCTAATTTCTCTGGTTAGGATTTCCACTATACTGGTAAATCTACCAAAAATTTAAAGGAGAATTCATGCCCAATCCTTCTAAAACTTATCTGAAAAAATCAAAGAAGAGGGAACTTTTCCAAGCTCATTGTAGAAGGTCAGCATTATCTTGTTACCAAGCCAGACAAAGATACCACAAGAAATGAAACTAGAGGCCAATATCCCTAATGAATATAGATGGAAAAATTCTCAACAAAATATTGGCAAACTGAATTCAAAAGGAATTTGGAAGGATCATACCACATAGAATTTATCCCTGGGATGAAAGAATGATTTGACTTATAAAAATCAATTAATATGATGCATCACAATAACAGAATAATGGATAAAATAACTCGATCATCTCAATATATGTAGAAAATGCATTTGATTTTGGCACCTTTTCAGACAGAAACTTTTAACAAATTAGGAATAGAAGGAAATTATCTCCATATAATAAAGATTACATATGAAGAGCTTATAGCTATCATTATTTTTTTTTTTTTTTTGGTGGTGCCGGGGATCGAACTCAGGGCCTTGCGCTTGCAAGGTAAGCACTCTAATCACTGAGCTAAATCCCCAGCCCCTATCATTATATTTAATGCTGAAAAGCTGAAAGCTTTTCTTCCAAGATCAGGAACAAGGCAAGGTGGCCACTCTTGTTATTTTAACTCAACACAGTACTTGAGAGTAACATTTTAATTTTTTTTTTTTTTTTTTTTTTTGGTGCTGGGGATTGAACTCAGGGGTTGTGCTTGCAAGGCAGGCACTCTAACCACTGAGCAAATCTCCAGCCTCACTGTTAGTAACATTTTAATGCTTTCAAAACATCTAAGGTCAAAAATCGTTTAAAGAAAACATAAATATTGCATACTGAAAACACTGGAAGTGTAACTAAGCTCGAGAAAGAGAAATGCTTCTTTGACTTATCCCCCATAAGGAAAGGCCTTCTTCAAGGTGACACAGACTCACACATTCATAATTTTAACAGGCACCCACACTGTACTTTTTCACACAATTTAATTTTTTCCCACATATGTGCGTATGTACACACACACACACACGCCCCCCTCTACCCACAGTCCTCATCCTCATACAGTTTAAGAGCAGGTGTAGAAGCTGTGGAGAAGTTGGCAATCTCCTTGCAGAGGGGTCCTGCGATATCAGTTAGCACAGACATGACCTAGCCTAAACACTGAATCAGAATTTTACTGCTTTGAAATGGTTCCATAGTACTACGGATTCTGGATAGCAAAATCATGAAGCTGACTGTTTCTCATGTCTATTGTTATCTTTATTAGTGTAATTTCCTCTTTCCATCCTCTTACCTCTTAGAGGTTTAAGATCAAAGGTATAGGGACTCTGAGGGACTGATTTATGACATTTAAATCAGAGAACTGTGAAAGAAAAGACAATCATGGCAAATTGTTTGGGTTTTCTTCCTTTTTTTATTTCTTCTCTCCTCTCCTCAACATATTTGCTTTAAAATTGTTTTCAACTTCCACAGTTTTGCTGATCCTTTAAAACAATTTAGCCAGATGTTAAAATGAATAAATTGATGGATCAAGTTATGACCAATCTATGATAAGATTTTCCAGTAACTTATATATTTATTTAGAATGCTGGAGATTTAGAACAAGAAACTGTCTCCAGAGAAACCAAACTGGAAAAGGTAATAGGTATTTAAAAGGGGTACAACTAAAACCCCAGCAAGAGACAGTAAAAGAAGTCAGCATGTTAAATGTGCTGTCAAAAGATTTTTACACAACTTTCCACTTCACATCCTAACAGCAGTAGCCAAACCGTTATAGATAAAACCTTGACTGATAAGACATTTGAAGAACAATCCCTGAATCACAACAATGCCTTCCTTTGACTAAGATAGGAATCAATCCAGTATCAGTCTCCCAGCAAAATGTCCAAAGGTGATTTAGCTTTGAGCCATGGGTTCTGGAGTGGCCCAGACAGGGCTGACAGAAGGTTTTGGAAACTGAGCAGGGTGCTTGCTAGAGATTTGCTTTCCACCCTTGGGGTTTTGTGTTTTCATCCTTTAACCATGGGCCCCAGGTCCCTTCTTGGCATTTATAAATTTATTGTGATTCATTCTCCACTCTTATAATGGAGACTGGGGTTTTCTGGTTGAATTATAGATTGATGATCTAAAGTATTTTAAATTCTGGGATGGTGCTCATGTAAATTACTTACAGAGATGGGGTGTTATGGTTTGTGTCTAGATGCTCCCCCAAAGCCTCATGTGGTAAGAGATAGCTGGATCTAGAGTGTGTGATTACTAAATTGATCCACTGATCGGTTTGGCATGATTCTGCTGGGATCAAGGATGTGAAACTAAAATTAAGGGTGGGAGTGCTACCCACCCTAAGGGCAGGTAGCCTAGATAAAAGATACAGGAAGAAGCTAACTAGTTGCTTGTTTGCATTGCTTATTTGCATACATTCCCTGCATTTCCTGACTTTGCTTTGCTGCCGGTAGGCTGCTGGTTTGCCATGCCGGTCCGCCCTGCCTCGGACGCAGTGGACTATAGACTGAAACCTCTGCAGACTGTGAGCTAATAAACCTTTCTTCCCCTAACTTTGGGTGTTGGGTATTCTGTCCCAACAACGAGAAAAAAGTAACTAAGACATGGGGGATATTAATTCTTGTTGGAGATCAACACATGACAATGAGCAGAGTTAGAGTTTCTGAATAAAAATTGAGAGCATCTATAGTAGCCACAATCTCTGATCTGGATCTTTAACTTTACTTGGCTACAGCTCTAGGGAATAAAAAGATGATAAACCTACATCCTCCATCCTCCAATACTGCTCACTCCCTTCTCTGAAGTACTTTTTGTATTCTTCAAAGAGAAGTTGATTTTTATGTACAAAAGAAATATTTGGGACAAACTGTGGTTTTGTTGATTCTAAAGAGTCAAGCACAATCTAGATTAAACATTTTCTCAATTGGAATGTGTGTTAATTTCCTATTGCTGCTGTAACAAAACACAACAGACTTGGTGGCTTAAAACAGCACATAGTTATTATTGTTTTCTAGATGAGAATTCCCACATAGGTCTTAGGGGGCTAAAATTGGGTGTTAGTAGGACTAGATTCCTTTCTGGAGGCTTAGGGATGATCCATTTCTTTGCTTTTTCCAGCTTATAGATGTTGCATGCATCCCTTGGCTCATGGCCTCTTTCCATCTTCAAAGCCAGCAGTGGTGGATATCCTGGAGCGAGTATTTGTATCTGCCCCCAATCCATACATTGAAATCTGATCCTCAACATGATGACATTTGGAGATGGGGCCCTTGGGAGGTGGTTAGTCATGAGCGTAGAGCCCTCAGGCATGGGACTAGTGCCCTTAGAAAAAGGAAGCCAGAGAGTTAGTATCTGCTCTCTGCTATGTGGGCACACAGTGAGAAGATGGCCATTTTCAAACCGTGAAGTAGACTTTTATCAGACTTGCATCTACTGACACCTTTATGTTGAATTTCCTGGCTCCAGAAATAAATGTCTGTGGTTCAAATCACCAAGTTTAAAGTACTTTGTTATAGCAGCTCCAATGGACTAAGACAGAGGATTGAGTCCTTTCTATATAGCATTTTTCTCATTTTCTCTTCTGCCTCTTCTCCCACTTCTAAGGATTTATGTGAGTAGATTGGACTCATCCAGATAATCTAAAATGATCTCCCCATCATAATGTCAGCGAGCTGATTGGCAAAAGCAGTCTTCCAATTTTAGTATATATGCTGCCCAAGTGAGCACAATAGCAATAACCATAATTTCTCTTTGCCAAGCAACCTGATATACAGGTTCCCGAGATTAGGGCGTGGACTTCTGTGGGCAGGGATTACTTTGCCTATTACATGGTGCTATGCTCAATAGCGTGTGATTATGAATTTGATACTTATGTGTTCCTGACTTCTAATTTCTAGTTACTATGGTCCAAACTGAAGGCAAGAGATCGACTGTAGATCTATTGTATGGAATAAACCCTGAGCACCTGCCTTCCAAGTAGCTCCGATGAGTTTTTGCAGCTTGTGACAGTTGCCCTGGGAGTACTTGATTAACTGGATGGTTTACTGCTGTTCACTTCCAAAGCGAGTGATGTTCAGAAAGACCAGCCTGGAGATCTTCTTGCTGCAGGACCTAATCCATGGCTTGGTTACCACTCTGCCTTAGTACTACAGGTACCTCCAGCTTGAATCAACTTAAATGAATTATTTGGGGTACTGGGTACTCCTATTAGTGACTCTGTGTAAGCTCAGTATTGCCAGGCTCAGTTTTCTCCCTTCAACTTTGGCTCCCTGTTGGGGTTACAATATGCTATTTGGCTGAATTCATCTAGGCCATCTCGACAGCTCAAGTCCTATAGAAGCGGTCATCAAAGACTGGCTCTAGTTGTTCTTGAAACGCAGGTGATCTACATGAATAGTTCTGATGTCTGCAGAGCGACTGTGCTAAAGGAAAGTTTCCTGAAACTTTTGCCAGTTAACACATTTGGAGGTGGGAAAAACAGTGTGTGTGGGTCTTATCACCTTATGCTAGGTCCTGATTTATTCAACCCATGCGCTCAAACTTTGCACCTTTAAGCTTATCCTGACGAAGGTAAGTAACATATCAGGAGGTCCCGATGTAGACAATTTGAGTACGTTATGGCTGTAGCATTCAGAATGAGCTGAATATCTCAGTTCTTACCAATTATTCTGTTATGGACACTAATGATGTTATCATTTTTACTAAGAGTTATCATTTAGGTATTCTACAGCTCAGAATGTCCAGTGAGATTAGTACTTTGAACAAACGTTGAGGAAAATAAAAAATGTTGTCATGGAAATTGGTGAAGTTAGTAAGAGCCTTCACTTCTTAACATATTTAGACAATGCAAAAATAACATTTATTGAGAATTTACTATGTACCAGCCACTCCTAAGTGTCTTATATTAATGGACTCATTTAAACTTCATTACAACCCTTTTAAATGGGTACTGTTATGACCCTTATTTTATAGAAGATGAAAGAAGAGAGACATTACATAATTTGAAGAATGTCACAGTAGGTGATGTGTCAGGATTGATACCATGAGTAGTCTGCCTGCTATTCCACCTCTTAACCATTATGTAATTACAGAGTTCGATTTCTGTTGTTTTTCAGGAAAATGTGGGGCTTTCCTCTGAAGGTAAAATTAAAGTACCAAGCAAAGAGTGGATTCATTTAAGAACCAACAAAGCTGTCAAAGATAGATGTTCTGAGACAGAGGACTGGTCTATAACTGTATTAATTCTGGTTAATAATTATGATCAAGGCAGGTTGGAAAAAATGCAAAAACTGGACTCACCAACACATAATTGTTTTACAGTACATGGCTAGGAGCCCATTCCTGAGAAATGGTCTGTGGAGGAACAACACCAGAGTCCCTGTCAACTTTAAGAAATGGACCAACTTATCTCCAAGTATTGGCATTCTGAGTTGTCAACATGACATCTGTAGGAATAATTGGCAGCTAAATCCCAGTAAGATAAAATGAAAAAAACTCACTGACTTTTGTTGTTGTTGAACTTTAGAGTAATATATTCCCAGTTAGGGAATTCTTGTCTGCAGCTGATAAATCTTAAGAGGTGCCATTTTTGAATGGCCAGACAAAGTGATTTTACATAATCTTTGGCAGACAGCCTTTTCAGTCAGGCAGCTGTTAACTATGTTCCAGGTCTGGGGACAGTGGTGATTAAGACAAATCTAATTCCTTCTGTCGAGGGACTTATAGTCTAAAAAGGTTATTGTTTTAACTTCAGTAATGAGTAAGAATGTGAGGGGAAACAAGGGGAAAAAAGTCTATCAAGTGTAACTAAAAATAAATTTTAAACTTCCAATTTATGCTGTAGAATCCCCAAACTTACTTAAAGCAGAAATGTAACCTTTTTAGTCACAAACCATTACTCTTTCTACCAGATCTAAGAGTTAGAAGACGATTGGCACGCGCTGGATGACAGGTGGAGAAGGGAAGTAGAGAGGTATGTATGTGTGTTTGGGGGAGCATGGTTATTTAATTATAGTATGTGAATTTTAACTATAGGTGTCAATATAACTGCTGAGAATAGAAAGGTAAACTTTATTGACATAAAAATATCCAGTAAAGAATAAGAGGGACTTTAAAAACAGTAATTGTAACAAAAGAAACATGAGCTTGTTTTAAAGTCTTAGGTGGAGGTGGTCTGGGGATGTTTCTTATATTGAAATAAACTTCAAACCCAAGCTCTTTATATCATCAATGGTGTTTAATTAATCTCTTCTACTGGTATAGTACGTAATAGGATTGGATATTTTTAGTTAGAGTGAAAGATATGTTTCTGTTGCAGAATCCTCTGAGTAACAGGAGCAAGGATCTACCACTCCCAAGTTTTGGATGAGGGCATTTTTTCAATGCCAGACCCTAGAATTCTGCCTCAGAACCTGCAGTGATCTATGGGAAGGACCTCTAAACTGGCCTTGGAAAGCAGGGGGAAAGACTTCTAGGTGCTCTCACTCCCACTCTCTCCTCACCATTTTTTTTTTGGTACCAGGGATTGAACTCAGGGCCTCGTGCTTGCCAGGCAGGCGCTCTAACTACTGAGCTAGATCCCCAGCCCCTCCTCACCACTCTTGACATCTAAGCTTTTCACTCTCTGCCATACCTCTGTATTTCTCTCAGCATTTTTTAATGAAGCACCATTTTAATGATTTTAGCTTACTTTCACTTCTCAGACTTGCCTCGGCTTGACTTGTAGTATCATGGCTGGACATGTACCCCAGGTCCCCAAATCTTACCTCTTCGCACCCCCCTTCCTGCACTGGGTTGGGAATCATATTGGTCTCTCCCGTCCTAAAGACTGTGCTTCCAATCATGCTGAGACAATCAGTGGTCTTTGAGACCCAGAATGGAATTAGTATACAGAAAAACACAAAGAACCACTAGAGAAATTGGAAAAAGCAGAGCTGTATATAAATATTCTCATGTCTCAGAGGGAGAGAAGGAACATCGTCCTTGGGGCCCTAGCAGGCTCTCTATTAGGGATGACTGGATTCCTGGAGATAACTTCAAGTTTCCAGCTGAAATGTGGCTATTATAGACTGGTCTTTAGGATATAAATTGCTTCAATATTACAGATTATCCACACCTGCATCCTAATGGTTCCTAGAAGTTTCAAATTTTGCCAGTCAAACTTGTCCAGGGAGTTTCCAAACCTGGTTGAGGATGCAGGTGTTTATTGTATTCATCTTTGGTTGACAGTCCTAAATTTGACAAAGTGTTTTTCAGTGAACTGGCTGAGATGAGCCTTTGGCTCTAACCTGAATGAACACTATGCAGTACACCCTGGGAAATGGTGTGCTCTGGAGTGAATTAAGTTTAATGGAGCATGAATTTAGGTCTCCATTTATCTGCTGTCAGGCACATTCATATATTGGGGTTGACTTCAGGTGGTGTTTTGGACATGGTTGAGTGATGATTTAACTGTGCCTCTGAATATTGGTCATATGCTAGTCTAGATGGGCATCAGATCTTGTCCACATTACCTCTCTTCTCTCCCCTGGAGTGTCACAACTGCAGCTACTCATATTTACAACTAGAGTTGTTGCGAAGGGTGAGAACTGTGCGGAGGTTACTTAATCTGGAATAATATTAACATCAATGCTGACCAGCAAAGTGCAATCACAGACAAATATCACTCATACAACTGCTCAGTGAAGACTTTTCCCCATCTGAAGGCTAATAAAAAGGAGGCCATTGTGGGATACTTTGTAAAATATCCTTCTACACATGAAAACTGACTTCCAGAATACAGTTCACATCTGCAATTTTTACCGACTCCATAGAGTAAGTTACGGAACTCGAGGGGATGGGAGTTGGGCATACATATTTAAAAACATGATTCTGGGATACAGTCTTTACTGAACTTCATTTTGACTCTGCTTCAATGTGGGCTAAAATATACATCATGGATGGTGACTGTGTTACATGTGAGCCCTGCAGGGCCAAGAAATCGAGGGAGACTTGGCCAGACTTGTCCAGCTGTGACAATATATGCAGGCGCTGGTGAACCTCTCCGCAGTACTCTCTTGAGATGTGGACTAACTGGCTGCAGCCCGACACTGTTCAGGGGGCGTCCTCGTCAGAGGCTTGTCTGTGAGTGATTTCCTTATTTTCCAGCAGGAGCAGACACTTTGGCAGGCTGAGCTGCTTCCAGTTCTCCGAGTGGGAGAGGATCACTATGTGTTTCCAGAGAGCCCTCAGTCTAGGATTGCCAGCTCAACTGCTTATCAACTCATGTAAGCATAAATTTTCATGCTCAACAACTCAACAGTGAGGGACCAGAGTCCTCACCGAATGGGTGCGGAAGGTACCTAACCCATGAGGAGGCAAAGAAATCACAGGTCCTTTAGAGAGCTAGGAATAGGTGACTCAAAGGAGAAGGCAAAGCTAAACTGCACCTGCAGGTTCCTGAAGCCATAGAACTGAGAAAAGAAGGGAGACAGAACTTTAATAAAGCCTTGAAGGTCAGTTAGGAGGTGGACTTAGCATGCACAAGACTTCTAGGGCTGAGTGTGATCTTTAATTTAGAAAAAACAAAACAAAGAAAAATAAAAAAATCCCCAGTCTGGCATGGTTGTACATGCCTGTAATCCCAGCTATGTGGGAGGCTGAGTGGGAGGATCCAAGTCTGAAGCCAGACTGGGGAATTTAGTGAGGTCTTGTCTCAAAATAAAAAGTATTAAAAGGCTGCGAGGTAGCTCAGTGGCAGAGTGCTTGTGAGGCCCTGGGTTCAAACCTTGGTATGTGAAGAAAAAACAAACAGACAAACAAACACCCAAACTGAAAAGATGGCTGCTGCTGAGAAGTAAATAGTAGTTTAGAAGACCTGGTAGAACAAAATCTTGAGGATATGAGGGAAAAGACAAGAGATTTGGGGGTTAGAGACTTAAAATACAAATACTAAGATCTAGCAAGGCCATAGCACTGAACACAGTTGGGGAGAAAGAAGAGTTAGTACAGACCAGTTCTAGCACACCACTGTGGAGAGGGATAAACTAAACAGAAGTTGTAACAGCCTGAAAGGTTCATGTAGGTGCATTGGCAGGTGAGTAGGTAAAAATGTATATATTTTGGTGAGAGGATGCTGTTAATTTTTGTATAGTAATAAAGAAATACAACTTTTAATGGAACGAGAAGGTCAGCCTTGGAAGATCTAAAAGCAATTAATTAAAACTTCCAAATTAATAGTACAAAAATACAATAAAGAAAAAGGTGATCAAGCCACAAAAAGAGAGGTTAAAAAGAAAAAATAAAGTGTGTCAAATAGTAAACCTAAAATAAATGGAAGAAATACACACACACACACACACACACACACAAAATAGGTTATCATAATAAATGTGAAAAGTCTCAATTTCTCTATCAAATTACTTGTCATATTCACTTAAAATTTACCTATGTTAAATGACAATCACAGTTAAAGTGACAAAGTAAGATTGAAAATAAGGGTACAAAGAAACCTAGTTAATTGCAAACAAAGGAAGCGAGAGTGGCAGAATTTAATGTCACAAGCATTAGTGGGGTAAAGCAGTCAGGTACTGACAAATGATGACATCCATGAGGAAAATAAACTATAAACCTTTAAGTATCTTGTTATACACAAGCATTGCAGGCAAACCCCAAGGTAAAATTTGCTAAGAAATTTGAGGACAAAATGCTAAACATCACAGTAGGAAATTTTAATAAACGTCTTTCAGGGTTTGTTAGATAAATAGTCCAAAAATAGACATGCCTGATTTGAGTAACATAATCAACAAGGTCAAGTTAATTGACATTTATAGAATTTGTACTCTACAAACAGAATGGTTGATCTGAGTCCGTAGAACATTACAAACATCAATTTGGTGATAAAGAATTTTAAAAAATTCATCATAGTTGGAATTTTAAAAAGTGAAACCTTGATTTGAAAAGACCAGAAATTAACAATAATAAGATGACCCCAAACCACTAGGAAATTAAATAGATACTTGAAGTTAAAATGAGTTAGAAGAGATGGAAATGTTTATTTCATTGTTCTCCTGGGACTCTAATTAGATTGACAATACCAAGAAAAAAGATGTTCTCACAACGAACAAGACAGCAGATAGAAGGGGAGGGCTATTATAGGTAGCTGAGACCTTTCAGAATTTTCTTGAAGCATGGAGATACAGGGAGTAGAGATGAATGGTGAAAGAATGTGGAAGAGACCACAAATTAGACTATGAGATATGGACCCAGAGATGAGGATAGGACTTATGTCAGGGTGCCAGAAAAGCCAGGTGGAATTGAAGATGAGGTAAGAAGCAGAAAGTAGGGCTTAGTAGAAGGTGTCCATATGGAGCAGTTGGCCTCCTTCCCTTCCCAGGTACATAATTCCAGGTGGGCAGGAATTTATGTCCCATGCAAAATAACTGGTTTCTTCTTAAGAAACTGAACACATTGCTTGGAAACAACTAAGGCCACCAGTATGGGCACTGGCCTTTAAGAGAAAAGGTCTTCCTTTTCTCTTAGCCTAAAGGACAGCATACTCATCCTACAGTGAAACTCACCAGTTCATAAGCCTTCTTTAGACAGGCAGGATTCCCTAGGAACTTAGTTTTTCCTCATTCTGAATTGTGAACAGAAAATAGTAGATATTTGAAGAAATCTTCTGACATGAACAAGAACAACAAATAAGCAGAAAAATGACACCAAAAAAAAATCAGAAAAAAAGAAGAGAATCAGAAAACAAAACACAATCTTGACTTCCCTCTCTGACACACAGAGAAATTGCCAATTAATATTCTCCAGAGAGTCAAACACGCCATAAAAGAAGTAAAAACAAAAGGCAGTTCCCAGAGATGACAATTTCCTGAAGCTGAAAGACGTGAAGTTTTGGAGTGAAATAACTCACTGTGGGGGTTAGAGGTTTAGCTCAGTGGTGCAGCGCTTGCCCAGCAAGCGCAAGGCCCTGCGTTTGATCTCCAGTACCCAAAAAACAAAACAAAACCAAACCCAAAAACCAAAAACTCCCCTCACTACATGCCAAACTAGATGAGTGAAAATAGATAACATTTAACACATATCATTTTAAAACTGTAGAATCCAAAAGGTAAGAAGGTAATGTCAATAGATATCAGGCTTCTCAGCCACACTGGATGCTGGAAAACAATACAGCAATTCCTTCATAATTATAAGGAAAAATTATTTTTATACTAGAATTTTATATCCAACAAATTATTTATCAAATGGGAAAGCAGAGTAAGGATGGAAGGAGGCAAATAAGCGGGAAGGAGAAGGGGAATAAAAGTAATTAAGATACATTAAGTACACGTACCTACCCTCTAAGATAAATGTAAATATTATGCATTGCAAACATGCACTAATAAAAAATTTTTAAAAAGACTCCAAGTTTATCATCCACATGTTTTTTCTTAGGACATACTCCAGAAACATAAGGGTGAAGATAGAGAAAAAGGAAGACATGAGATCCTGAAACTAGATTCTAATCGGGAGAGCTGTAAAGAGAAGTTCCTGGTTACTGAATGTGCAGCAGGCCTGGAGACAAATAGGTACAGACTGGATAGGAGAATGAAGTGCCCCGGAAAGAAAGGGAATTAGAATAGCTACTGTACGGATGCCTTAGAAAAAAATGAAAGATATAATTACATCAAATAATACGAGACAAAAAGGCAATTAAATCTAGAAAAATCAAAACTGCAAATTAAACTATGGCATGAATTTAAACAACTAATGGTTCATGGGAAAAGTGAATCCATTAACCCCAATGCTAAAAATTACTCTTCTCTGAGTCACCCATACAGAAAGAAATTTAATGAAATATACCCACCTGGCCCAGCACAAAATCACATCTGTGAGTCACATTAAAGTAAAGGCAGTTCAAACTCTTTCAAACTTTACACTCAGCCAGTACACAGAGTAGGGATGACTCGGTGGTGCTCAGAGGGCACATCACAGGAAGTTACATACTCTGTGCCTTCTGAGGAAGGAGCAGAGAGCCTTCCATGTGGGTGGAATCATGAGAGGGAGAGATCCAGGGCAATGAAGGAAGACAAAGAGCTTGACCTGGTCCCTTGTGAGTCTTCCAATCCTGTACTTGGTGGTCGGATGGGTAGAGAGATTGTGAAACCTCAGGTAGGCTAAGAGGGAAGCCAGAGACAGAAGAGACCAGTGCTCTGCTTGCTTGTCATCTTTGAGGCAATACTGGGGAAGGGACGGGAGAAAATGAAATGGTGTTAGGGCATGTTGATTCAAGACAGGGCTGAAGGTAGCTCTCACTGTTTCCCTGTATCTTGTAGATCCTGCATGGTTCTCACATGTGAAGGATGTGGAAGTTGCTTAATGAAGCTGAGTGGTGGGCTTCCCAGAGAGGTAACTGCAGGGGAACTGGAGGCTAGACTGCTGAACTGATGAGTGAAGACAACGCAGAAAGCCCCAGGGACTGTGCAAGGCCTGATCGGTGAAGTAGGGGCCTACTCGAGAGAGGAAGATGGCAGCTCCTGGAAGCAATCCAGATATTTTCATGCTGGAGACAGTATGAACTTGGCTTCCTGACCTCAAGATACCCCAACTGATGTGAGCATGTAAACCAACACCCGGCACCAGGACTAGGAGGATGTCTGGGAAGAAGGAAACAGCAAACATAACCTGGAAAGCAGGGATAACTGCTCTAATTGGGCTGTTTTTGTGGTAAAATGCTCATGAATAAAATCAACCCCCTAAGCCATTTTAAGTGTACGTCTGTCGCATTAGGTACATTCCCTGAGAAGCCATCACTACTGTCCACTTCCAGAGCTTCCTCATCTTCCCAAACGAAACTCTGTACCATTAAATACTAAGTCCAATTTACCTTCCTCCCCAACCTGGGCAACCACACTCTATTGTCTGTCTCGTAAATCTGACCACTCTATGAACTTCATTTAATAGGAATTACATACAGTATTTGTCCTTTCGTAACTGGCTTTTTTCACTTGGCATAAAACCTTCAGGTTTATGGTTCATCCATGTTTTAGCAGGTGTCAAAGTTTCCTTCCTTCTCCAGGCTAAATAATATTCTGTTGTGTGTATATATCACATTTTGCTTATCCATTCATCTGTTAATGGACATGTGAGTTGTTTCCACCTTTTGGCATTTGGATAGCGAGGCTGGAAACATGGATATTTAAGCTCCTGCTTTCACCTCTTCAGGTCTAACCCCGAAATGGGACTGCTGGATCACGGGGCAGTTCTATGGTGAATTTCTTGAGGAACTGCCATACTGTTTTCCACAGCAGCTCCACCATTTTACAATTCCATCAGCAGTGCATAAGAATTCCAATTTCCATGCATACTGGCTAGCACTTGTTATTTTTCTACATGTTTGATAATAGCCATCCTACTGAGTTTGAAGTGGTATCTTAGTATAGTTTTGATTTGCATTTCCCTAATGACTAGTGATGTTGAGCATCTTTTTATGTGCTTATTGCCAATTGTATATCTTTGGAGAACTGTCTATTCAGATCTTTTTCCCATTTTAAAAATCAGAGCTTTTTATCTTGTTGAATTATTCATTCTGGATATCAATCCCTTAGAAGGCACAGTAATAAGAATATAAGTTTCCTCCATGTCTTGCCATGGCTTGATCATTTATTTCTTTTTAGTGCTGAATAGCATTTCATTGTCTAAAAGACCTCAGAATATATATCTATTCATCTACTAAAGGACATGTTTTTTGCTTCCAAATTTTGGCAATTATGAATAAAACTTTCCATACAGGCAGACATTCCTGTACAGGTTTTTGTGTGGATATATTTTCTGATACATGATTTACAAGCATTTTCTCCTGTTCCATAGGTTGCCTTTTCAGTCTGCTGATAGCATCCTTTAATGCACAAAAGTTTTAAACTTTGATGAAGTTCAACTTACCTTATTTGTTTTTGTTGCCTGTGTTTTTGTCCTTATAGGTTTTACACTTTGAACTGACTGAGACCCAAAAGAGTCTAGGGCAACTTCTCCAAAGCTTAGTAAACAGAAAGAGATGTGTTGAACTCTAACTGGTAAGTGGATAACTTGGTTTTTTGTTTTTGTTTTTGTGAAGTGACAGTGGGAGGTCTAATGTAAGATGAGATTTGTTACAGAAAATAAAAACTAATTTTTTTGTTCCTCACGTCTGAATTTTATGTGTGTACATTTGGGCCCTTACTCAAAAGGATGGTGGAAGATTCAGAATCAAAATGTAACCAAACCCAGGAGAACTTGCCTATACATCAGAGAGAGAGAGAAAAGTAAGAGAGAGAGAGAGAGAGAGAGAGAGAGAGAGAGAGAGAAAGAGAGAGAGAGAGAGATTCACAAAGGCCCTGCAATATTGGCTGAGAATTTGGGACTTATTTATGTTAGTTTGTTTTCCTTCTGAATAACACGAAACCATCATACTGGGAATAAGAAACCCAGAATGCAATCATGGTGAAAGATGGGAATTTAAATTGAAAGTCATAAAAGGCAAAACAGGATTTCAGAAGGAACTGATGTGCTGTCGCCTCAGCTGCCTTTCCACCAGGTCCCAGGGATGCTAATTCATTAACTGTGTTTTCTTTGTAGCTGATGTTACAGGACAGCAGGTTAAAACACTGAAAAACTGGCTTTTCCCCCTTATATTTAAGAACATAAATATTACATCAGCACTAGGGTAAAACTCAATTATAAAGACAAGTTAGATGAAGGCTTAAAATAAAAACTGCTCCATGGTTGTGCTGTACTTCTGAAATCAAATATGAAACAACTGTTCCAATCTCCAAAGCACAGTACTTTTTATTTTTGAAAAGTCAGATGAATTATTATACTGTACTTATATTCTTTGTCCTAATATATAGCAAATCTGCTTTCTGTTCTGTTGCTGCTTCTAGGAAGGCTATAAAGTTTTGTGGACAGAAAACATCAACTCTGCATTTTATTTATTTTTAAGTCTTGTGCTATTTATACACTCAGGCAGCATATGGCTCAATCCTTGTTTATGGATGCTTGTGACACGTAAATTATGTGAAGCTCTTGTGTATCTGCCAATTTAAAGTAGATTGTAGACTCAACATAGATTCTTAAAAGGATTCCCATTGTTAGTCTTTGTTCAGAAGTTACCTTTTATGAATAACTAATGCTTGTTTTTATTTTTTAGAGAGGGGCTATTTGCTACAGACTGAATGTTTGCTCACACCAACCCTTTCATACATTAAAATCCTAACCCCCAATGTGACAGCATCAGGAAATGGGAACTGTTGGGTAATTAGGTCATGAGGCAGAGTGGGATTGTGTCCTTACAAAACAGGCCCCAGAGAGCCCTTTCCCTCTCCCACCACGGAAGTTCACCATTAGAAGACAGCAGCCATCTGTGAACCAAAAAGCAGGCCCTCACCAGACCCTACATCTGCTGGTGGACCTCTCAGCCTCTAGAACTGTGAGAAGTTTCTCTTGTTTATAAGCCACTCAATCTCTGCTACTGTGTTATAGCAGCCCAAATGAACCAAAATGTAGCTTTGGACTTTGTATTTCTTTTTCTTTATAATGTAGCAAAAACATAAATTCTTGAAACAAATTCCTGGTTTAGAACTATGCAGAGAAACCCATTTTACCAGGTGCTAAAATATTCTTAGCACTATCAGTTCTTTTTTATCTTTTCTGGCATGACCTTGAATCTTTTGTTAATTCTGGGATTGGTTCTCTTCTTTAGTGATGGTCAGGCAGGGACTTTACAAGAATCTTCCCTTACATCTAATGCTGCTTCTCCCTACCCCTCTTAGTTAAATTCACCCATATTCCCAACAAGCTTTATAAGGTCAACTATGATAGATATACACAGATACAGAACACACACACACGCACGCACACACATGCATGCACCCTTAATGACATTTTATCTTCTTCTGTTTCATCCTTTTGAACTTTCACCCATCTGCTTATTAAACCTACATTTGCCAAGCACAGATATTAGACACTGGTTCTTTGCAGTTCATGCATTCTTATTAAATCCGCAAAACAATCCTGCAAATAGCAACTAATCCTGGTTTACAAGTGAAAGATTTGAAGCTCAGAAGTCAAATCATCTGCTAAGGGCATGCACATTTAGAAACTGGAGGAGCAAGGACATGAGCCTACTACAGCTTATTTCTTTTGTACCTGGTGTTTGGTCCATCTTCTAGACCTTCTGCTTGTTGTCCTTGTTTATCCAAGCTAAATATACATTATAGTTAGTAAATTTATTGCTATTGCGTGCAGGTCCCTTGGGTAGGTGGTAATTTTCTTTTGGACACTTTCCATTTCTCCTGTAACCTTATTTCATCTGCATGGACCTCAACCAGCAGAAACAATGTATAAATCTCCCAGGTCTTGAAACAGTCAAAAGCAAGCAAAGCCCTTGATTTTCTTTAGGCTCAGAAAATTCATGGCCTTGTTTATAAATTAGGATGTTAGCTGTTGTTCATCAGCATTTCTCACAACTAACTGTTCTTACAAGAATATTGGGGATTTAAAGAAAAAAGGAAGTCCAACAGATAAGCTTATATCCTCTTTTTTTTTTTTTTTTTTTTTTGTGCTGGGGATCAAACTCAGGGCCTTGTACTTGTAAAGCAAACACTCTAACCACTGAGCTAAATCCCCAGCCCAATATATCCTCTTGTTAAAGGTCTCATCTGTTTCCTTTCTGTTTCACATTTCTTTATTGTACAACTCTTAGTTCTGGTTAAAGAAGGATGGCTCATTTGCAGCAATTTATTTAAGTAATACTGTCAGGTCATTTACTTATTTGATTAAAAACCTGACAAACCATTTTCTTTTTCTTTTGGGGGTAGTCATAGTAGCCATCATACTACTCTGAAGTTTGGACATTATATTCACAGCCCTTTGCATGGATTTCCATCACCATGCTGTCTACTTCAAGAAAAAGAAAACAAAGGTGTTTTCAGGTTTTAAGTAAATTAATTCAATGTTAATTCAGTGCATTTGACATTGTGCTTTAATAATTGGTCTCTTTTGGGGTGCACTCAGGTTAAGGCTATTAAGTCTGGTTCCTATGGCTTCCTTATTAAAATAAACCAGTATTTTTCAATCTTTGTTTTTTCATTATCCCTCTCTGAGAGCATTGTCCCTAATTGCTCCCTCTAGGAAACTTTGAGACTAAAATATACTGTTTATGCAAGATAGCCCTTTGGTGACGAGTCACAAACCACTGTGACTTGAAGTTTCCCCATTAAGAATACATGCACAGACCACCAAGGTGAATTCTTTGATGTTTTGGTTAGATGTTGAAAAACTCTACAGAAATTTTTCTGGTCCTCGCACTTTCTGAATAGGAAAGGAGGGGCAAATGCTCATCCTTCCATTTCAAGATCCTATCAGGAGACCCAGCTACATCCCAGCTTTCACAGAACATGAACTAATTCCTAATTACATGTGTGGTTATCCGGATCACAGATCACAATTCAGGTGTGAAAGAGATCCAACTTTCTGCATTTTTCTATAATGAACTTTATTTCTCTCATTCTGCTGGATAGTAGAAATTTAATATCAGGCAATTAAAGATTCTCATTCCCCTTTTCTCTGGGGTTTTGTTCAAACTTGAGATAGAGTTCTAGAACTTGTAGTCCTCTGAGTTTCCTGTCAAGGTTGGTGTCTTGTTGAGATGCCCTGGCTTCTAGCTACTGGTTCAAATGGGGCACTATGATATTCTTCTTATATCCAATGTGTGAGATTGTGAAATTTATGTTCGGTCTTTGGCAATTTCCTGGCTTAAAAATTCTAAAACCTCTGGGATCTCCTGAGTGGTGAGCATCTAGTGAGACGACTGGTGTCTGGGCATAGTCACCAGAAAGATGTAAAGTATGATTAGAGGGTTGGGACCTCTAGCTCTACTCCCCAGTCTCAGTAAAGGGACGGGGTGAAGGTTAAATCGATCATCAATGGCTAGTGATTGAATCAATCACGTCTATGTGAGAAAGCCTCTATAAAAACACAAAATGGCAGGGTTCAGAGGACTTCTGGTAGCTGAGTGCATGGAGGCGTCTGGATGGTAGTGTGCCCTGAGAGGGCAGGGACCACCACACCCCCACACCTTGCCCCGGCATCTCTTCCATCCTGCTGCTCATTTGTATTCTCTGTGATATCCTTTCTAACAAGTGGGGTAATGTAAGTCATTTTGGATGCTGACATACATTAAGTATGAGAGAAATGGTATCAAATACTCTGGCTTAGTAATTCCTGTTTTGGGAAACTTATACTGAGAAATCATCAACTATGAACGAAAACTTACAAAGAAGAATGTTTATCACAACATGATTTAAATAGCAAAGAAAATTATAAACTATGCATTCTTTCAATTAGGGGTGGTTAAATTTTGGTAGAATCACAGGGAAGAATAATAGAGATCCATCTAATTATCTCGTAACTAGAAAACATGGGAAAATGTTCAGATAAGTAAAAATGTCAGGTTACAATATTTGATATAATTTCACTTTTACATGAAATAATAGTACAAAATACATCAATGTTAGCATTAGTGGTTTGTGTTTTCTAACTTGTCTATAATAAGCATGTATTGCTGTTATTGTGAGATATAAACAAGCACCATAAAAAGAAAATAATTCCATCTCAACCAAATATAGACTTGAATTCAAACTGTTGCATATTAAAATTAGTGTTAAAACACATGGCACAATTGAATTTCAACAGTGGCTCAGCAGTGGAGAAGATAAAAATAAACTTGTAAATACATGGCAGAGCAGGGGAAGGGGCCACACTTACCCCTACCGTTGTTTTCCCTGTTGGGCCAGTGCTGTTCTAGGGCCCTCAAAGGCCAGAGCCTCACTTTGGCCTTGGACTTGTAGCATCAGAACACTTGGATTTTCTTTCTTTTTTTTTTTTTCTCGGTGCTGGGGATGATTGAACTCAGGGCCTTGCACTTGCTAGGCAAGTGCTCTACCACTGAGCTAAATCCCCAGTCCCAACCCTTGATTTTTCTTGGAGGCTTCAAGGTTACTGTTGTTGTAGGGGTAGAAGAAGGTGGAAGGGCAGCACTTTATTGAGCACTGTCAGGTACTATCTTGGGCACTTTAATCCTGACGTTTTTACCATTTGAGATGACTGAGACTTAGAACTGTTATTCTCTAAATATAGTATGTCTGTGAGTCAGTGGAGATCTTCAAATGCAGGCTGTGAGTCAGCAGCCTGCACGGGTGCTGTGGCTCTACCTTTCTAATGCCTGCAGGCAAATGCGCTTCAGTTCACAGGAGATGCTGAGGAGCCAAGCTTACAGACAGTTTGTAGAAAATGGGTGTGGGAGCTGCTTTGTACTTGTTTTGACTGTTAGTAAATGAAGAAAAATAAGTTTAAAAAAGGGAAATGTAAAACATTCACTCTCCCAGGATGCCTATATGAAGTATTTTCCATAACTAGTTAACTGACTGGGCTGCTAATAACCATTCTTGGCAAATTATGTAGTTCATGTTATATTTTCAAGGCTTTTTTGTATGTATTAATTTGCTAACCCACAAATTTCTCTTTAAGAAAGGTAACTATTATTATCTGTGCATTACAGTCCAGTTAATTGTACGCAGTGTCTCTTTTACAATATGCTAGTGGCAGAATTGGATTTAACTCAAGGTATTTAAATATTATGCACAAATACCAGAGTCATGTATGACAATCTAAACCAGGACCTTGTGTCTGGGTTCTGGCCTATACACGTCCTAGTGTGTTAGCCAGCTTTCCATCATGACAAAATATCTGATACAACAACTTTAATGAAGAAAGATTTACTTTGGCTCATGGTTTCAGAGGTTTTGGTCCATGGTTAGCTGGTTCCATTGCTTTAAGGCCTGTGATGAGGCAGGAATATCATGGTAGGATGGTGTGGTGGAGGAAAACCACCTACTTTATGGCAGCCTGGAAGCAGACAGGAAGAGAGCCAGAGAGGAAGGAGCCAGGGAAAGATACTGTTCCCAAGGTCAGACCCCAGGTCCCACTCCCGTCAGTTTGGCCCCACCTCCTCAGTTTCCATTACTTCTTAACAATGTCATCAAATTATGAATTTATAAATAGATTGATTCGTTGATGAAGTTAGAGCCCTCGTGATGCAATCACAAATTTAAAGCCCCACCTTTGAGCATATGAGCATTTTGGGGGACATTTTAGATCCAAACCATTACACACAGGACTGCCTCTTTAAGGTTAAAAGAATGATGCTTGTAGAATACCTGAGAACAAAAGTCCTTTGTTAGTTATGTGATTTAGGTAAATTACCTAATCTCTCCAAGTCTTAATATCTTTCTTTGTAAAATAAGGCTAACAAGGTCCTGTGGGGATTAAAGTTGGTAATATATTCTTCTCTTCCCTCTCTCCCCTTTTCTTCCCTTCTCTTTTCTTCCTTTCCCTTCCCTTCTCCTTCATGTTCCCCTTCTCCTTCCGGTTTTCCTTCTTCCTTCCTTAAAAGTCAGTGTTCTTTTCTTTGTGCCATCACTGGTCTTTGTGCTGCCTCCTTGCTTTTCTTCTCCATAACTGAATGCAATATTCTGCTTTGGATATGTTAGGTTTGAAAAGTCAGTTAATCATCCTAGTGGACAAGTATGATGATCAAGGAGAGCCTTGGGCTACAGGTCAAAATGTGAACCTTGTTGAACTGCACAAGATCACTTAGCAAAAGACTAAAGACAGGGAAAGCGGAGGAGCAAGGAGTACTCCATGTAGAAATCTGATTATACAGAAGATAGCATACATTTTTGACTTTGATCTCATAAAGCTACATCTTAATGGGAAAAAAGTCAGACACGTAATTACAATTATGGTCTAACAAAACTCCAAGAAAGGTGGAAAAAAGGTGTATTTTAAATCTGACATTTGGCTCTGAATCTCAGAATATAAGTTCTATTTCAGGCTCCAAGTCTGGCTTTGTCCTCGTCCCTTTGACATGGTGTGACAAAATAAATGCTCAGCCACAGAGTTGGTTAATTGCCTAAATCATTTCATGCATATGTTGGCTTAAGTATGTGCACTTATTCCTTAACACAGCCCTGAAGATGTGGAGTCTAATTCTTACCCTCTACGACATGGGCTAGACCAGAGATGCCACTCCTTGATAATAATGGAACAAGGTAGGAGTAGAAGGGTTTTATAATGAGCCTGGGTCATAGAGCATTGAGGCTTCCGGTTCTCTAGTCTGGATTAGGAACACTGAGGAAAGCCAGCTGCCATGCAGTGAGCCAGCAGCCCTGTGGTGAGGTCCACTTACTGACATCTGTTTGTGTCAACAGCCTGTAAGGAACTGAGTCTTGCCAGAGCCACATAAAGCCTCAAGGTGAGCCTGTGGATGACCGTGGCCCTGGCCGACAGCTTGGCTGTCATCTCATGAGCAACCCTGACCCGGAACCACCCAGCGAAGCTGCTCTAGGATCCCACGCTGTCAGAACTGTGCGACTAAAAAGTGGTTTAAACAATGAAATTTTAATCTGTCCCACAGCAATACATAACTAATACAATGTATGAGTAAGAGTTATAATAATTTGAAGTTTTTTAAAAAAATATTTTGCTCTTTTTTTGGAAAACATTGAGATTTTAATTTTCCAAATGCCTTCTCAGACTAATATGAATAAAAAGAAAAAAATTCATGTTATTTTTAAAAATCAAGAAACAAGAAAAACCCATGGCCACACCAGTGTTAGTGTTCAAATGCAGAGTTAATTGCAATGTAATGAAAGCCTAATTGAAAATTTTATTATGGCTATGTAATTATATCTAAATGCTTCTGCCATAATTTCATTATTTTTAAAACATTATTCTCCCATTAGAGTATAATAGTTACATTACCTCAAGTGCTATAAAATTTAATAATCCTGGTTAAGAAGAACTAAGAATTGTGCCTTTTTCTTCTAGTGAAGAAAAGACAGTAGATTCTCTTCAAAGCATATGTTAAGTTTGACCTGCAGAAAATAGCTGTTAAAGCATTGGCCACAAGACAAGGAACCAGGAAAGAGCAAGGTTTTCTCTTTTCCTTACAAGTGGTCCTACAGGGTGGTCCTTCTTATGCAACTCCAGTGCTCTACATGTACAGACAGGAATGAGCCTATTTATAAAGCAACATTTGATAAAAGTGCTGGTTGTCTACTTGCCACCTCAGCTATATATCATGCCTGATGTATCTGGGTGGCATTCACCCTGCACGGACTTCTCTTTTTACCAGGACGTAGAAGAGTTCTTTAATTACACATTTTATGACAACAACCAAATATCTACATTAAGAAAAATTTCATATTGTTGAACACAACTTTATATGCTTTACCTTGTTAATTAATCTAAACCTAAGTAACATGCATCTAAGAATTCTACACATTAGGGTTTAGAAATAAATATCTGAATTCTCCTAGGAAATTGATGAGGATTCTAAATCCAGTGGGGCTGATGATCTCAGATTTTGTCTAGTCCAGTGTTGGAGCATTAAACAAGGCCTATGGATTCTTTCTTCCACGTGCCAGGCCATCGTACCACAGAGCAGCAATTTCCAATACATGTGCTTCTATAAATTTAACTAACTGAATATTAAAAATCAGGTTTGTCCATAAAGCAAGAACAGTGTTCATTAACTTTATTTTATATAACAGGCATGTGAGTCCACATTCATTTCCAAAAATAAATGGAGTTTTGTAGTTACTCATAAAAAATCAGTTTCTCACTTGAGCCATCTACACAACAAGTGCTCAGTAGCCTTGTGTGAGTACTGGCTATGGCCCCCAACAGCACAGACAGAGAATGTTTCTATCTCTATTGTAGAAAATTCCAATGGGCAGTATTATGGTAGAATATTGCTTCTATGTTGTCTTTGTGAAAAATTCTTAACTTCTTCTGTAATTGTTCCAGGTGCCATTGTAATTAGTAAATTATGGTAGAAAACTTGGAATTGGTAATTCTAATAAAATTAAAATCATTTGTCTCCTATTACCTAGAGACAAGCATAACATTTTGATTTATTCCAGGCATACGTAACAGATATAGTTCATAGAGTTTCACTACATTAGAAACACTTTTCTGTGCCATTACTTCTATGATACTGTTTTAAATTGGGGACTATTATTCTATCATATGGGTATGCTACAGTTATGTAGCCAATTCTGTACTGTTTATATTGTTCCAAAGTTCTCACTTCCTCCAACATGGGTATTTTAAACATCCTTCTAGGTAAGTCTTTGTCCTCATCCATGAACATTTCCTTTGGATATGCTACTAAAATCAGAACTTCTAATCAAATCAGAATTTGACTGTTGAGTCAAAAAACAAGCCACTTTTCAAGTTTTTTGACACAAATTCACACATTTACCGAGAAAAATGCATAATGATTTACAAAATCACCAGCATTGTTTCAGAAAGACTATTTCTACGCTTCCTAGCCAGCTCGGGAATATTTTTTCATTCTTTGCCATTTTGATATGTATTTATTTATTAGTGAAGCTAAATATTTTCAAGTGTTCCTCAGTGGTATTTCTAAGATGTCTTGCTTCACCTAATATGGTTGTCAGATGATTTAGCAAAAGATGAGGTATGTCTGATAGACTATTGTCTCCCAGAAAAGAATTTGTGCATCACAAACACATCATTTGGAAGTTTATTGGTGAAACTTTTCATTATATCTTTACTTTTAAAACATTTGACTGCATACTTTAAAAATTGTGGGTTTTACTTCCTTGGAGGCCAAGGAAAACTTTTTTTTTTAAGTGAAAAAGTCATAAATACAAACTATGATTTCCTGAAGACATGTTTGCTCCTATGTGCATATCTCTACCGAAGGGCTAGTGTCATTCTTGGAGATTTTTGAGTTCTTTATATAGCAGAGATACTAACTGTTAAAAAATTTCCTCCTGATCTTGGTTTCTGCCTTTAGATTTAATATGCAATGTTCATAGAAGCATAAATGAGTAGGTGAGCATAAAAGCAATGGAGCAAGTCATGAAGCAAAAAATTTCACATATTTGATGACATAAAATTTTTACTCTTTCATGCTTCTCAGTTTTCTTTGCTAGCTCCTCCCCATCAATTGGCTTTCAACAACTTCTATCTGTCCAACCCCGAGACAAAAGTCATCTTCTCTGGCCCCAAGCTTTAAAAGCATCCACATGCTGAGGACCTCTGATGTCTATTTCTAGTCTGCCCTTTGCCTTTATCTCCAGGCTTATATATCCAGTAGCCCTGGAGGGGACATCTGAAATGTAACACATCTACAAGTGAACTTGTTTCACCTCTCAAACCAGTTGGCTGTCCTGAAAATAATTGTTCTGCCCTTCTAGCTGTTCAGATGAAAAAACTAAGGCATCATTTGAGACACCTCTCACACCCTACCCTTGATCCTTTAGCAATGCCTGTTTACTCTACCTACAAAATACTATGGAAATTTGATTATTTCTCCCCACCTTTTATGCTATTACTCTGGTGGTTACTACAATATCCTACCTGGATTGTTACAAATGCCTCCTAATTGCTTTCTCTGCATTGGCCTTTGTTTCCTTCACCTTTTTCCCACACAGCAACCAGAATGTTGTTCCTTTTAAACTTTAAGACACATTATGTCACTCTTCTCAAAAAATTTAGGACCTTTGTATCTTGCTCAGAACTGGGGCCCAACTCCTCAGTTGCACTGAAGGCCCCACGTGATCTTCACGTACCTGATGTCTTTCTGACCTCCTTGTCTGCTGCTTTCCCCTCTGCCCACTCTGCTCCAGCTACTTTGCTGGCTCCTATTTTGAAGAAGCTAAGTATGTGCTGTCTCAGGGCATTTGCACTTGCTATTCCTTCTTCTAGAAAACTCTTCTCTTTGATATCTACCTTGCAAGTATGATCTCTTTCTTCTGCTCAATTGTCACTTTCTTAGAGAGGTACACAGCCTGCCACCCCTGGCCTTCCCTCCCATATTTTTCTCTGAAGTGTTTAGCACCACCTGACACTTTACATATTTACTTAGTTTTAAAACTTTCCTATTGCTTATATTTTCACATGAAAATATTTTCCCCAAGAAGTCAAGGACTCAGTCTCCTCTTTTCTGTAATATCTCATGACCTAGAATAGTCTTTTGCAGCACTGTTGGTGTCTGTCCAGTGAATACTTCTGTGTGTCTTCTGTGGGTGGCTCAAATCTTCCATACCTTTTCCTCTCATTGATTTATAAGAGTGACTTATATTTCAAATATGCTAACTTTTTATTGGAAACTGCTACTGTTTGGGTCTTAAATGTCCCCCCAAACCCATGTGTTGAGGGCTTGGTCCCAGTGTGGTGCTATTGGGAGGAGGTAGAATTTCAAGAGATGACACCTTCTAGGAGGCCTTGAGTCACCAAGTGCGTGCCCTGAAGGGGATGTGGATCCCTGCTTTGCTCCCACTCTCCCTTTTTGCTCCCTGGCTCATGATGGAAGTAGAGTTGATTTGTCATGCATTTTTGCCACGAAGTGCCGCCTCCCCACAGCCCAAGGCAATGGGGCTGATGGATCATGGACCAGAACCTCCCAAACTGTCAAAACAGCCTTTCTCTTTGTAAGTTGATAAACTCAGGTACTTCTTCTTCTGTTTTTTTTTTTTTCTTCTGCTGGGGATTGAACTCAGGGCCTTATGATTGCAAGGCAAGCACTCTACCACTAAGCCAAATCCCCAGCCCTTCAGTTATTTGTTATAGTGATAGAAGTCGTTAAGTTGATTAGCACAGAAACATGTCCTCCTAACTTTGATTTGCCCTCCAATTTTATTATGATATTCTCTGAAGTATGGAAATATTAAAATTTCACATCATCAAGGGGCGTCCATCTTTTATCTCCATAGTTCATTCTGTGACTTCTCTGACTTAAAAAACCCTTCTCCCATTTCCAATGTAATCAAATAATCACAGATACTGTCTTTAAAATGTTGAGCTTTCTAATCTGTTTGACGTATCTTTTGCTGTATGGTGTGATTGGCAGGAAGACTGTGGTATCTGAGGACTGACCAGAGCAGAATGGAGAAGTCAAAGCTTCTAGAGCACTTAACTGGGTCTGAAATTACAAAGAGCACGCAACCTGAGCTTTTCTCATTCATTCACAAGGCAACAGATACCCTCATCTCTGCTACAGGGGCTCTCCTCCCTCTGAGATGATGCTGGAAAAGCCTCAGGGTGGCCAAGGAGGCCCTGAGAGCTGAGAATGCCCAGTCCTGCGGAAGTCCTGCAGAAGTCCTGTTCAGCAAGTCTTCCCTTCTTAAATACATCAGGCAGTACTGTTTGATGGACTACACAATGAGCAACAAGAATCACAGAGATACGGTTTCAGTACGGAGGGGCTAAAAATGCTATGCCTCCATTTCACTCCCAGGTCCAACTGAAGCTCTAACTTCTAAACAAAAACATTTGTCTTTTTTGTTCTCATTCGGTTCTGAGCTCTTGCCACTGACTGAGAAAGCTCTGGCTTCAACCCACAGGACTCACAGGAGTTTATGGGCAATGGCTTCAAGCTCATAAAGCACTCACAGCCACTAGCAGGTGACTGGCAAACCTTCTCTGGACTATGTGCATACCCGTTTCCCTAAAGAAAAACAAAAGCTGCACTCCCACCCTGCCGCAATCTGATACACACTGCTTTTGGAAACATCAGAGAGCATCAGGTCTGACTCTGTTTGAGCTCAGATCTCATGCGATACATGTGGCAAAGGTGCGAAGAGGGGGAGTAACTGCCAGCCAGAAGCTGCTCTAGATGTTGCCTTTGATTACAAAGATCTCTGATCATGCGCCAGCCATTTGAATCATAAAATTACATAAAATCAGTGATCCTCCAGAAAGTGTCAGGTGAGAACACACAGCATAGATAAAAGCAAATTATTTTATATTTAATATTCTATTATTGGAACTTAGGTCAAACCAAATAATGATCCTAATTTAATGTTTCTCAAGAACTTCATACTGCATGTGGCTAAGTCACCTGGATCTGTGAATAAACCATTTTCATATTTTTTCAAGTGTTTTAAAAATTTAAGTTTGGTTTCACTTTGGATTTTAAGGCATTCTCAACCCTTTAAAATATAAAGCCTGTGTGGAGTGCAGCTGTGAACTTGTAGGGGGTCTCCAGGATGCCATAATGGTATTTGTGCATAAATGTAAATAAATCAATAAGTGAGCCATAGCTGCAAAGGAGAAACATCAAAGGCTAAGTAGAAGGGGAGCACCGTTTCATTCTGGTTAGGGAAAAGGACAGTCTTGGGAGAGTCATGCTGAGAAATGACCGTTTTTTTCTTTACTGATTGGACAGAGGAAAATACGCAGGAATTGTGAATGCTTAGTTGCTCTCAAGAGCAGGGCAGCAGTACGAAGCCTTTCTTGGGGTCAGCAAAATGATAAAGGAGGAAGAAGGAAAGATACAAGTGAAGGGAAACTGCAGGAACTCCATGAAGTTTCAGAATGAATCAGCAAGGTGTCCACTAATGCTAAGGCTAGATTAAGTTGTGGCTTGAAAATAAGAATTCAGGAGAGGAGGAGGAGAAATGAGCATTTGAGTTAATCATATTCATTCATGATCTTGTGAAGCTAATTCTCTCATCGACTATATAAGACACAGTAGGTGAGTTTGAACTGGCTTTGCTACTTTCCAGAAGGTGACCTTGAAGAGTACTCATTTCTCTGAGCTTGGGTTTCATGTCACTCACTCTTTTCAGTTATTTATTGATTCATCCAAACACTTATTAGATACATTTATGTGCTAGGAACTGAGAACACAAATGTGAGCTAGGATGTTGACTCTGGCCCCAAGAACTCCTCTGTCTATCTAGAGACTATCTAACAGATAGATTGCGAAATCAGATGGTCAGTACGGGTAGGAGAGAGAGAAACTGTGTGAGCCCAGATAATTTATCATTTATCCTAGGATGATATTAGAAATACCTGGCATCTCAGTCACTATGGTTCTGCTAAGTCAGCAGCTGTAAAAGACCAACCCTCTCCCCTCTAGTTGGGCCCTTGCTGTGTCTACTGCCTGGCTGAATGTCACTCTTGGATACACTTTACTACATGGGGAAATTTGCATAAGCAGCTTTTGCGTCTCCCCAATGAAAGCATTGGGAAAAATAAAAGATATTTGAAAAAACAAATATTCTCCTGCTTGCTTGCACTAACAGCTCTTTAGCACTCCCATCATAACTATAAAAATAATAGAAGGAAAGAATAATTCTTTCAAATGGAATAGGACATTGAGACTAACAGAGAAAAAGAGATCCAAACACCAATTTTCCAACTAAATTATAAAATAAGTATAATAATATCTTTCTGGGTTGTTAGAAATAACTAACAAAGTGGAGAGCAGCTATTTCAGTGCTAACTTCCTAGAAATTCCTGAATAAATAGTGACTGTTAATTTCTTTCTTTTTCAGGTGATAAAACTGAGACTGACAGAGGTTAAGTAATTTGTTAAGGTTTGAACAACTATTCCATTGTGTAGAAAAACTACATCTTCTTTAGCCATTTCTTAGTTGTTGGGCATTTGGGTTGTTTCCAAGACTTAACTATTACAAATTGTGTTGCTATGAACATGGTTGTGCATATATCACTGTGGTATGATGATTTTAATTTTTCTGGGAAGATACCAAGCAGAGGAATAGCTGGATCAAATGGAACCTCTAGATTTAGTTTTTCGAGGAGTCTCCATACTGATTTCCATAGTGGCTGGACTAGTCTACATTACCACCAACAGTGGAGAAGGAACCCTTTTTCCCTGCAGCCCCGCCAGCACTTGTTGTTGGTTGATTTCTTGATAATAGCTATTCTTTCTGGAGTGAGATGGAATCTTAGCGTTGTTTTGATTTGTATCTCTCGAATGACTAGTGATGTTGAACATTTCTTCATCTGAGAAGTGTTTATTCATTTCAAATGCCCATTTTTGGGTTGGAGCCAGAACCCTGTATCACTATATGACCAGATAGTGGAAAAGTCCAGTATCTTCCCTTGTGTTTCTTTAAATACTCTTCCTCTAAGATGTAAATTGCAAATATAATGGTATGATAACCTTACTTACTATTTACCATTGGCTGTTTTGAAAAGTTCAATGTTGTGCTCTAAATGGATAACAAATATTAGTTATGCCAACAGTTGATCCAATTATGGAGGCTTTACAGGAAGACTGGCTAATCTGGCCACAAGTTCATAACCCGGTCGACACCGATCCTGCTGGAGCAACTAATCTAAATTACAGGCATAAATGCCCAAGAGGATGGAAGCAGCCTCTGGGATGTGAGCCTTGAAAAGTCAAATCTATAAAGTGACAGCAATGGCCCATAGCGTGTGATGTTTAATGCGGGCAGGGAGCGTGAAAGTGATTTGCGATGACAAGAACGTGGGCAGAGCCGCCATAAAACACCTTTATGCGCTCATATGTAACAGGTGCCATGCAAGCCAATTAAGGATTGTTCCCCATGAAAGTGAGTAATTACAGGAGTGGTCCATGATTGGGAATTTGCACCTTTAAAATGGTTTCATCAAAAATTACTCAAAGGTTTTAAATAAGATTTGTAAAGATGAAGGTACGGCTCGATACAATGTACAGCTGCAATGAGTCTGGAGTTTATGGTTTTGTGCCTGTGGGAAAACTCAGAGCAGGAGACAGGAGAGATGAGAACAGGAGAAATCACCACCTTGCACGCTCTGAGCAGAGAATCTTCTCTGCCAGTTAAGAGATCATGAAGACACCTGCCAATCTAGGCCTTGGGAAAAGTCAGAAACAAAGCAGATCAATTTTTTCTCATCCACAAGTCCATTGGAGCTAGGTCATTCTTTTATCACGCATCTGAAATAACTCACTTTTGTTCAGAGATAACATACACATAAATCTTGATTGAAAGAGCACATTTTCTTCCAGTCAAGTTATGAACAAGGGATACATGTGAATTAGGCTGTCTATAATCAAAGCTCTTGCTGCCTTGGAGACACCTTGGGTCTGGATGTAACTGATTTGTAGCCTCACAAAGCAGGATTTATGCACATGGAAGAGTAAAAATTACTATGAAACAACAGCTCATGAATTCCTGCCATATTTTTGCAAGAAAAACCTCAACATAGTTGTGTTTTTAGTTAAATGGACTATCGTTATTAGAATCTGGACTTTAAATCTATAAACCATATTTTCTTCCTCTTTTGAAGAAATCAGTTCGAACACAGAAATCAATTAATGTACAGTCTTCATAGATGAATCCACCTGCTAAGGGTTCTGGTGAAAACTATACAGAAAATCTAACAGGCAATCATAGACACACAAACCACTACTTTCCATTTGATGCTTCATTTTTAGATAACAACAGTGTTTCAATTAAAAAAAAAAAACCTATGACCTATGATTTCCAATATGGAATGAACCGAGTCTTTTGAAAACAAGTTTTATAAGAGCAGACTTATACAACTTCTTCTGGCCAAGAAATTCATAACCAGCAAACTAGTAATTAAATATTAAAATTTATCCCCATGAATATGGTATTGCTATTAAGAAATCTGAAATTCAATATGTATTCCTCTTATCGGTCAGCAGGATTGATGGTATGGGTATGATACACCAATGGCTGAGATGGCTAAATGTCTTCCAAGGATTTGTATTTCTTTGCCATGTGTTTTTTTGCTGGGAGGTGGCTTTCCAGCCAGAGACTACATTTCGAGGCACCAGTGAATGAGGCTGCTGCTCACCAACATAAGTGAAATGTGTACTCTCTGTCCTCTCTTCTCAGGTCAGAAGATGCAGAGACCCAAGGGTAGTGATTAACAAACTAGAGTCTGTGGGTCAAATTTTGCCTGCTGCCTGTCTTTGTAAATAAAATCTTATTGGAACACAGCTCTGCTCGGTCATTGTCTATGCTAATTTCTAAGGGACCATACGGTCTGCAAAACCTTAACTATTTACTATGTGGACATTTAAAAAAGTTTGCCAGCGCCTACATAAAGGATAGTGTAGTGGAGACAGAGTATGGGTGCCTGGGTCCTTGAATTCTCATGACAAGGAACGATGCCAGATCAGGAATATAAATTTTGGATTTAAAAGAGTAAGAATGAAACTCCCACTCTATATGAAGCATTTTAAGGGTTTTTTTGGGGGGACGGGTGCTGGGGATCTAACTCAAGGCCTTATGCTTGCTAGGCAAGTGCTCTACCACTTGAGCTACATTTTTTTTAATTTAAAAATTATATTATTTTAGCATGTATTCAAAGAGAATTGGAGGGTCAAAGGTCTCACAGGGCTGAAAGAATGTTTGAATAAACTTATACTATTGGTACAAAGCTGGCTATGGGACCAGAACAATGAAAATGTGACCTTCGGGTTATCTATTTTATGGGACAGACTATGGGGGACAGAAATTATTTCTACTCCAGTGGATAATATTCATTGCACTATTATCAGACAAGAATCATTCTTATTGACATCAGTTTACTAGATGGCATTATCTATCTGCTAATCAACACAGCAGGACAAGCAAAGGAACACACCCTAGAGAATCAGATGATTCCCAGGAATATCTGCCAGCGAGTGTGTCACCAAACTGAAAACACATGCAATGAAATCTCTTGTCTGATTCAAAGTTTTGATGGTCTAAGGGCTAAGGCAGATGAAAAAGCTGTGAGTGACTGAATATTGAGCAACCGACCCCAAAGACCTCTCATTTACCAAGACCCAATTCTAGAACATGGGATTTTGAAAAAATAAATAGGTCTTTGTAATATATTATCCAGACTCAAATCTTTAAATTTGCAGGTTGTTCTTTTTCTGCATAAGATATGTAGGTAGAAGAAAGGATTTTAAATGTTTTCATCAGAAACAAATGATAAATGTTTGCAGAGACTGCTATGTTTAACCCGATTTAAGTATTATAGCATATATGTATACATGACATATCTTATGGTCCCGCATTAACATGTACAATTTTATGTTTTATTTTTTAGTTGACATAAATTTAATTTAAGTAAATGCACTCACATGTGATATGTTGTTTCCTAAATTTGCTCTTCCCCATGGTGATCGGGAAATTCTGGCATATGCACTAACTCTTTGCCTTAGTAGTGACAGTGGAGCTGCTAGGAGGCAACATGACTCTCACAACTCTGTATGTTATGTATGACATCTCAGCTGGATGGCATGGCCGTGTTTCATGTGTCACCGGCAGTGTTTCATGTGTCAGTGTTCATGCAGGGTGAACGAACAGTGGCTACTCCTGAAGCTGGGGCATTCCAGCCAGAAATGGGCCTGGTTTTCTTCAACTAAATCCCTCCAGATGAAATCTTAGCTCTTCTTGGGTTACACTGCAAACACTGTCTGTCTAAGGATTTTGAGGAAAAGGAGAAGTCCATACCAATCATCTTTGATGCATATGCTACATAATTTGTAGTGTCTGCGTTTTCTCTCCCACTGTGTGAGTGGGTCTTACATACAGCATGGGATTAAAATGATGGCCTTCAAAATCAATAAAGGACTTCAGATTCTAATTCATATGCACCCTAAACAATTTCAACTAGAAACTCAAGAGAATGAACTAGAAAACTTCCAAGTTCTGAGTTTGTAGTCAAGGTTATTATTTTACTTTATATATGTTGAAGCTAACAGTGGCAGAATAAAACACTCAAATAAACACTACTTTTAAAAAGTGCCAATCATAGTGGAATTTGAGAGGAGAGGCTGCAAGAGAAATTGGGTCTTGAGTCAACCATGGTAAAGAGCAGAATTTTTTTAAAGAGGGTCCTGACATTTGAGTTAACTGTGGGCGTATCAATTCCAAATGCCTGGAGTGTTCTGGAAAATGGTATGGCTGAATTAAAAACTTTAAAAATCAGTGATGTAACACCACTGCTGCAGAGATTTTTGCCTTATTATTTAGAACCAACATTTCAGAAGATTCTATCTTCAAATTCAGTTGTGTGCATTAAAAGACCTTCAGGAGTAAAGACAGGTCTACCATCAATAGCTGTCCAAACACTCATTTCCCTTTTTGCAACTGGTTGGGTGTTCATTTGTTCGTTCATTCTTTGTTCATACCTTCCATCCGACAAGCGTTCTGTCAAGTGCCTGCAAAGCCTAGACTTTTCTCTGAGACCTGAGCATTGCCCACCACACCTCATGCCTCATGAAGCACGTAGTTATAGAGCTAGCTGGAGTCGAGTTGCCCAAATTTACTCCAAGCAGCTCTCCTGTTTAGCTGTGTTACCTTGGGAAAGTTATCAAGAGTCATCGTGCTCAATGTCTTCATCTGAACAATGGAAATCAATGACAGTACCTACATCTTTGGGTCCTCGGGAGGATTAAGTGAGATAATCTTTGAAAAAAGCCTGGAACAGTGATGGCATACCATGAATGCCAATATACTTCTCCTATAATTATCATTTGTATGATGATTCAATTAGAATCTATCACCAGAACTGAGCCATAAAACAACAACCACAAGCTGTGTTCTGCTGTTATAAGTGTCTTTACCTGATGAAGGAAACATGGATTTACCAATTACTTTTCTTTGTCCTCATCACAAAATAACACAGAAATATCTTTTTCTGTCCTCTCAACTAAGGAAACTAGGACAAAAAGTCAGGACACAGGCAGTTTTACTTCTGGATTTAGTTGTCTATGATTTAGCTTAGTAGCCCATGTGAGGATAGTTTAGCAATCCCTCTCAAATGGGGGTGTACAGTGAGTAGCCTCAGCCTGTTGGCAGTATTGCCATGGCCATCATAACTATGCGGGAAATGACTCCAAGAAAAAGGATGCCTGAGTGGAATGGGTGGGAAAGCCACCTTCCCACTCCTCAGCCAGCGGAGTGACGCTGCTGGAGACCAATGAGGTTTCTCTGTTAAGTTTACATCCATACCTCCAGCTGCCATCACCTCCTCCCAGGAACCCGAGCTTCCTTTTACATCATCCTAACGCTCACTGTGCCATGAGCCCAGAAACCTCACAGCCACCCCTGCACTGTATTCCTAAGACTCCCTGATATCAGTGCTCACACAATCTTTTTTTTTTTTTTTGGTGCCGGAGATCGAACTCAGGACCTTGTGCTTGCAAGGCAAGCACTGTAACCACTGAGCTAAATCCCCAGCCCCTCACACAATCTTGACATGGAAACATCCATTCTATTAAGAAAGTTAGCAGTGTTACTAATAGGAATGTGATGTATCCATGATCACATTTTCAACAAGCAACACCACCAGTTTTAAGGTTTAAATTGTATGAGTCTACATTCTTATATATACTATGAAGATAGGTGGCACCCACTTTTAGGGAAAAGTGGTCTATTATAATGAAAAGAGAAACAGAAAAATGGTGCACGATGGAGCATGTGACCTTGGGAAAATCATTTGCTTTCTGTGCATCATGTAAAATGAGATGAATACAGGTCTCTAGATGGCTATGTCGTGCAGCCAAACCTGGAAGTTTTGTAAAAAAACTAGGCTATAAATACACCTTCAAGGCAAAGATGAAAGCCTTCAAGGATGATTTAATTGACATTGGCTAGAGAGTAACCTAATTCCTTATGCCTTCACATACAACAGAAGGTGGCTAGGAAGTTCACACTGGGCTGTTTATATAGCAACTTTCTAACACACTCTGACACAAATCATGTACCTTCTGCTAAATTTGCATCTAGTTGATAGAAACAGACAACTTGGCATAGTACAAACAGGCAGCACAGCATGACTAATATTCTCCCCTGATACTGACAGAGGGAAAAAAAAATCCATTATTTGTCTAAGCCAAGATTGACTGGGAAGAGACTTCAGCCTGGAAGTAGATATGGGCAAAACTAAGAAGGCTGTACTGACAAAGCAGATGGTGAACTGATCACTTGCTGTATATCAGTTTCAGTTAAGCAATAAGGCAGGAACCTAGAGGGCAAGAAGGGAAACAGTTTGAAACTCCTCACAATGACCAGGAAGAAAGTGACAAGGAGCCCCTTCTCCAGGGACAGGGGCATCAGGCACTGCCCGAAAACTTTTCCCTCTGATGTTAGTGCTAGCTGGCTCAGAAACAGGGTTTGTGGCTAAACAAGACCAGAACAAGATTGCTTTCCATGGTAGCAGCTCAGTTTTCTCCCCAATTTCACAGTCTGATGTTTTGGGAAGCAACAAATGTGAAGGTGTTCTACCCTTCAGTTCAGTTGCTTATTTAGAGCATTATATTAGGGTATCTGGTTAATGGTTTTAATTTCATGTTGAAAAGTAGTCTCTTCTCAATAGCACACATGCAAACATCACCTAACACCAAGTGGGCAATCAGATTCTTGGCTTGGTATTACTAAAGGACAGAATTGCACAGTGAAGAATTACCACATTATTCCTTTTGTTGGTTTTATGCCATATAAATTGCTGAATAAACTGTTAATTCATTAATCAGTTGATCATAAATTGTGATTAAAATGATCCAGTGATTTCTTCTTAATTGAAAACTATTGTGTGAAACATGTCTACCCAGAGAGGTAACTTTCTAAAGATATTAGCTAACGTCTTTTAAAGTACCAAATTATATGTCAAGAAATTAAAGTGAATTTGAGAGTTATGAGTAAGGCATACTTTGCAAGCAACATTGGTAATTTCTTAATTTGCAAATCTCTTATTTTAGGAGTTGGAATAGTTTGAGATAAGTTTTCTTGTATTTTCTACCACATAAATGCATTGCTTAACAATCATAAAGTGCAATTTTTTTAATGTTTTTGTGAATTTGACTGACATGGTATATTATTAGTACTAAGAAATAACTTGACTCAAAACACCTTTTATATTCACATAGGGTTTTTTGGCTTGTCTTTTATTATCTTAAAGTTAAAGGTGTTTCTGTAATAATTATCAACAAAATTAACCTGTGTTAAACCTTATTTTTGGGTAACTCTATTCATGTATCTTTCATGGTGTGAAATTTTGAAGGTTAATTCAAAATGGCGTGTTACAGAATATTCAGGAAAAGAAATACCTACTCTTAACGCCAGCTTTTTAAATTTCAGTGACAATTTTGGTGTGGAATGATAGTACATATAGTGAAAGCATTGATGAAACTTTGAAAGTTTCTTTCTATAAAATATAAAATATTCCATGTCTGAATCCAAATTAGGCATGGAAGATCAGTATTAAAGTTGGATTTTTGTGTTTTATATTTGTTTTATCTTCAAATACAGATTAAAACATTTACTATTCATCAACATGCTTTTACAAAGGTAAATCTTAAAAGTACTAAGTTTTGTTCTTATGTTCTCCTACTTTTTCAAATCACTACAAGAAATTACTTGTTGTGTATTAAAAATTCTCTTAAAACCCAAATCTATTTTGTAATTTCCTCAGAAACAAATATTCTGTAAAGTAGCCCTGAAAATCTACACCTTTTATTGTTTTTATGTTTTAATTTGAATAATAATGTGTTTAGTCTCTGGATTGCTAGCATGTCAGTCCAGAGTGATACCAGCATGTTCCCTTGTTGCTGAAATGTTGTCCCTACAGTGTATCTTCATTGGATATTTAAAGCATGTACTACATTGTTACAGTCGGTTTAGTGTAGTTGGTGATTGACATAATATGAGAATGCATGAAGTCTTATCCCGCATTTACAAAACATGATTTTTTGGGTTAGTTTGTTTTCTACCTTCTAGGCTGTACATCAGAAATAAGATGGTAGCTGTGTACTTGTACATAAAACCAAGATTACAGATGCAAAAAACAATATAAGAAGGAAAATGCCAAAATCATTTTAACAGTATTATTTCCAAATAAAATATAGAGCCTCATGAACAGTCATAATGGCAATTTCTATGTAATTTAAGTGGAATTAAGGAAAGGAGAATGCTTTTGGGTTTTTGATTTGCTACTTTTGGGTATAAAAAAACATCTCATTTAGCAATGTGCTCAGCTTTGAAAGGAACAAAAATACATATCTCTGAACATGTTGCTGGATTTATATATCCTGTTTTGATACTAATTTTGAAAGTCATAACTTCTCTTAATAATTTGGTAAAAATGATCATATGCTAAAGCAGTTGAACATTTATTTTTGTCATGATAACATTTATAAAATAGGTCTTTCACATTATATTGAGAGTTCTGTTTGAAATTTTTAGTTTTCTTTATCTTTGCAGCAAATTACTTAGCCTTCATGATGGGCAAAAAATGCAGTGAAGGTGAGTAGGTTGGAGCAGCAGGGCTAGGGTAACCATTTTCTTATGTGACATTTTGTTTTAAGTATAAAAGTGTGCTTTAGCACTGCTGGTTGGCATTTTTAATGCGGGTGGCAAACATGATTTTTAGAGGTGTGACATAAAATAATGGTTGAAGAACTTTTGTTTTCTGGCCTTTTAAGAAGTGTGTATTAGGTAGTTACAGTGAGTCACTGAGAAGTGCAGGGAGCATAAGGAAAGAAGGGTGTGAGGCCCCTGGGATCTTTTTCCTTTTATCTGAATGTATAGTATTAAGATGCCTAGAAATGGGACTCTACTGTCCCCTCTCTTATGGGCACTTTACGTTTCTTGCTGTGACTACAGCAGCCACATACAGTACAGACAACCTCAAAATCTGTTTATATTAGTGTAAACAAAAAAACTGTAGACGACTTTCTAGTTTTCTTTGCAGGCATTTTTTAGAATGTATCTGTATGCCGCTTTACTTTGTATATAAGGAGTAGCAGCACATCATAGACTGTCTGTGAACTGTGGGGCTTTTCTCCATTGCCCATTTGTACCCTGGCACCCATTTTCAACTCTGGGTAAAGACAAGCTTCTTCACATGATTCAACAGCGACTTCTCCCACTCTTCAAATATAATCTGGAGCATCTTGCTTCAGGATCGACTTTCACATAGCTTAGCTCTCCTTGTTCTCCTGTATGTTCATTCACCATTACGAATTTAAGTTTTGTCTGTCCGGAAGATATGCTAAACTCTGCTTATAACCTTATTCTCCAACCACTAGTTTCCGCATAGCCTCTCTAGTGCCTAACTACACACCCATCACCAGCTTGATTTACTGATTTGGACGTTGTTCGTTAGAAGGTGTTGCCACAAAATTAGACTGAGTTGACAGAAGACCAGATTGTGGTATATACAATGTACAGCTGCCAGTAATTGACTCTTATAAATTATGTGGTATTTAACCTTTTAAAGCTTCTTAATTTTAACTTTATATTCTGACAAGTAGATTCAGAAGGATAAGAGAAATACTTAAATTCTCCCAGCTACTTGAGCTACTTCTTAATTAGGCCTGGAGGTTCAGTTATATATGTATTATTTTCTCTTTTCCAGGAAGGGTTGTTTTGGAGACACCAGTTTGATTAAGTTGGAAAAAGATGCCAAGTGGAGTCTGTGTGTAGTGTTTAACTTAAAGACTTAGTACATTGCTCTGTTCCATTTTTCCCCTTCATATTTACTGAAAGAACAAGTATCAGCATTAGATGTCTAAAGGAATCAGTAATAAGCCTGTTTTTACAAAATCTGTTGAAAAGGGTTTTAAAAGATATCAAAATAATCAGTTTCATGCATTGACTATGTAGATTCAGATACATTATAGAAAATGTCTTTAAAGCTCTACTTACACAAAAGTAAAACTATATCAAAATATGTATAATAATTTTAAGACCATGATAGTAGAGTAATGGAAAGTTAGAATTTAGCACTTTGAATGTTAAAACGTGACTTCTTCAATTTAACGTTAGAATGGTATGGTGGGAGTGTGAAGAAACGTGACAGATACTGTTGGATTGCTTATACAATATTTCATACAATTGTCTAGCCCTTGTGTATTGTTCTAAAAACTAA
>PVJO010017512.1:0-39018 GCA_004026905.1 Hystrix cristata | reverse complement strand
CTGTGCTACAGGCTCTTGGAAAGAATCAGTTCTTACCTACCATCATGCCTTGGATTGTGGGTGCATCACTATAATCTCGCTGCTAGCTTCATATCATGTTCTTGTGTGTAGGTGTATGTTTTCAGATTTCCTTCTGTCTCCCTCCCTCTTATAAATCACATACAGTTAGGTCTAGGGGCCTTCAAGATAATCCATGATAATACCCCCATTTTAAGATCCTTAATCTAATTACATCTGCAAAGATTTTTTTTCCAAATGAGGGAATGTGTCATCATTTCTAAGAATTATGATGTGGATATATAAGGGAGGACTTCCATTTTTTAGGCCACCATATTATGTCTTCAAAATTGATACATGAATCCAAAAATATATATTGAAAAATAAAGTGTCAAGAAGTGCTAAAACAATACAAAGGAAGAGACTTGTCCCCTGGAGATATCAAGACTCACAAGTAACTTTTAAGACATGAGAAACGGCATTATGAGCAGAAGAATAATGAGAAAGATTGTTGGATTGGAATAGGTAGCTCAGAAACTGATCCATAAAGATAATGCATTTGGTAAATGACAGAGTTAGCATTACACACACAAGTGCAAAAGATGGATTATTCAATGCATGATATTTGGACAATTAGCTATACAGATGGTAGAAAATAAAGTGAAACTTCTATCCAATGTGACATACAATAACTTTCATTTGGATTAAAGATCTCAAATTTAATGGCAAATCCCTAATCTTTAAATGAAAATATCTGCATTAACTTGATACAAGATAGAATTGTTTAAACAAGGAATGAAATCACACAGTGTAAGGTAAAAAGATATGAGATGTGCGACTACACTGAAACTTTAAACTTCTTTGGTTCAAAACCAAAACACCAATAACAAAGATTATAAGCCAGAGATAGAAGGTATTTAGAATTTATATAACCATTGAAAGGATTAGCATGTAGAACAGAGAAAGAATCCATGCAAATATTTAAGAAAAACCAAAAAAAGAAGCTTTATAGAACAATGAAGATAGAGGAAGCACCATAAGACAAGGAAATGTGAAAAGTGGTAGTCATACAATCATATTCGTTAGTATGGAAAAATAAAAGTTTGATGATATAAAGTGTAGGTGATAATGCTAGCAATTTAAAATTCTTATAAGGTGCTATAATTGCATTAATAATGTTGGCGTATTATTTGGTATTATGTACTAACCCCAGTGATGTATGTATTCTGCAATTTAGAAGTCCTCCTAGGTTCCTACCCTGGAGTGGTACTATTCGAAATAACTTATAGTGATGGAGATGCTTCACATTCGTACTGCTTAACGCAGCAGTCACAATTCAGAAGGTAATCACTGTGGCTAGTGAGTACCTGAAATATGGTTAATGTGACTGAGAAATGAAAATTTATTTTAAAAAATTTTAATAATTTACATTACATGTGGCTAAATGCTACTGTATTAGCGCAGCTTTAGAAAAACTCTTGTGTGTATGTAATTCATAAAAAGAAAGTTGTTCAGTGCTGTATTTTTTCTAAAAGCTAAAAACTGGAAATACTGTAAATATTCATGAATAAGGAAATGGATAATTTGGGGTACCTTGGGGTAGTTAAAATGAACAAACCAGAACTACACGTGTCATATTTGTTAGGGAAAATACTAAGCTGACATAAGAATGAGAATGTAACATTTTGTGGCTTGAATAATTTAAAGTCTATTGCTTGCCCACCTAATTGTACTATGAGCAGTCCAGTTGGGCAGACCAGGTCTGTCACCTGGGAACTCAGGTTACGTCTTTGTTCTGCTGGACATTTCTTTTACACCTCACCTCCCTTGTTTTCTGACATCTATGATTCACTAACAGAATAAAGAAGAGGCAGTAACAGGAAGTCCGCCCAGGTTAAGGGGAACAAGGGGGTGGTGTACTGTCAGTGGAGAATCTAAAAGCAATAGTAGATCAAAGGATGGTCAGCTGTTTATTTTCTCCATATATTGGCAATTCTAAACAATTTCAGTGAAAGAAATACCAGTGACCCCAGCCAGGGCAGATATTACTAGAGCCTCCAACTTTCTGGGAACATTATCTATCTTTCTCCCCCTCAGTATAATTGTTGCTATATTAAAATTATCTAAAATAATAACTGAGTGTGAAGACAATATCTTTAATTTTGTTTGCCCCAGGCTATTTCCCATTCTACTAAAACTTCTTAATTGGCTCTTAAAAATCCAATTCTTTTTTGAATTCATGCTCTCTCTGTCTCTCTCTTTTTGGCTAATACTTTGCTAAAGTCAGTAAAGAACAGTCTGAATTATCATACTCTGATGTCCAAATAAGATGGGCTTGAGAAGCATTTGGTCTGGATTCCAAGTCATCTAAGACAACAGTTGTACCAAATGCATGAGGTGTGATTTAAAAAATATATCACATATTTAAATTTTAAAAAATTATTATAGTAAAAGATACCTTGTCATTAACGCTTCTCAAAATGCTGCTCATTGCTTCAAATACATTTATTCCATCATTCTTTCCCACTTTCAGAAACAGTTCTAGAAGTTCTTTTTTTAAGTGTTTTCATGGCTGTGTTGATGTTCTGAATTGACTCAAAACTTTTACTTTTCATGGTCATTTTGAGTTTGGGGAAAAGCCAGAAGTTACATGGTGTCAGATCTGGTGAATAAGACGAATGAGGACACATCACAGTGTTTCCACTTGACAGACACTGCTGTAAAAATTTTGCTATTTGTGTGAGTTTCCTAATCTAAACAAATAGAAAATACATAAATTTTAATGTCAAGTAATTATAAATAATTATAAGGATTAATCCCAGAGCTATCTTACATCAATTCTGAATACATGGAATCATTTATATGTATTATTTAATGCTACCATTTGTAATTATATCATTTTGGATATCTTCATTATAACAGAGATTTTAACATCTAGCCTTCTTGTTCCTCCTTATCTCTTCAGCTGTTTTAAGAAATACTCGACAGCACTGCAAATTATAACACAGGTATTTGGGGAATATGCTTTCTTGGTTTTGTTTTCTTTTGTAAAAACAAAATGCTTTGAGAAAATGACCTACAAACTCCGAGTTTTTAATGGGTTTCTTTATGATGTTCACTTTTGGAAATTCAAATACCTTTACTTACTAAGAGCAGTAATATGTTTGGCTTCTTGAGAATTTTTAAACTTTGGTATAGTCTTGACCAATCTACTTCTGTTCACTCATAAATAGAATTGTATTTCTAGAGATTCAGTTATAGGAATGGGAACAACAGGACTTATTTTGATGCAGCGGAAGAGAGTTAATGTCAACTACATCACATTACATATAAGAAAAAGGTGAATATAGGTTTATGTTCTGAGTCACAGCACCGAGTATCCCAGTCACATATCCCACCATCTGTTCCTGGTTTTCACAACATTCTTCCTCTTATTCACCTGGATGGCCCTGCCCCCCACAAGGAATTCAATATATTGCTATTTTCCTCATCTAATATGCTAAATTTTTCTTACACTTTGAAGTTTTCCATTTCTTTCAATTAGAACATTTTTTTCTTTTATAATTATGAAGCTCTTTTGTACATATTAAATGTACATATCATGATAGTAAACTCTGAGAGAGAAGAAGTCTTCTTTCTTCTCAGTTATTCCAAAACAATTTAAATAAAACCACTAAGTAAGACTTTGTGTCATAAAAAGTGGCAGGTACTGGGATACAAAAGCCATATTACACTCTGGGCTCCTGTTATGGTCTAGATATAAAACATCTCCCGTTGGTCTCATGTATTTGGAAGATGATTGAATCAGGGGGGTGCTATACTCATCAATGGATTAATCCATGTATGAATTCAATACCTAAATGTCCTATTCAATACCTAAATGTGGGACTTGGCTGAAGGTGGGTCACTGGGAGCAAGACCTGGAAAGGTATATTCTTGTCCCTGGCTTCTCCCATCTCTCTCTGTTTCCTGGCTGCCATGGGGTGAGCAGATTTTTTATTCCATGCTCTTCTGCCATGAAGTATCTGCCTTAGAGTCAACCAACCATGGACTGAATTCTCTGAAAACCATGAAGCAAAATAAACCTTTCCTTCTTGAAGTTGTGTGTATTGGGTATTTTGTTCTAGTGATGGGAAATTGACTAATGCAGATTTTGGTACCAGGAGTAGGGTTATTCTATGAATGTACTTGACCATGTGGTTTTAAAGCCTTTGAAACTGCTTTGTGGAAGGCATTTGGAAAGATTTGTAAATGCTGGCTGCAGAGGCCTTAATATGTTGCAAGTAGACATTGATGAGAAATTCTGGTTGGAGCAGAGACAACCAAAATAGAGACAGGAATACAGGTAGTAAAGGGTAGGTTCACGAGGTTTCAGTTGGAAATGAAGACTCTATTAGAAAATGGACTACAGACTATGTGTGTTTCATTCTGGTAAGGAATTTGTTCACATTTGCCCATGTTTTAAGACTTTGTGTGAGGCTAAATTTAATGATGGTAGACTAATCTGGTGGAGGAAATTTCAAGGTAGCACAATGTTCAGATTGTAGCATGGGTACTGCTGGCTGATTTTTAGCCAGATCTACAGTGGGACTTGGGAACAAAAACAATGCAAAAAGTTTGAAGTTTCATCAGAAAGGAAGCATCAGCAAAGTTATGGACAAGAAGAGCATGGTGGTTAAAAACAGTATCACTAAAAAGAAGTCAAGTCAGGACAATAGGAAGGATGACTTGAAAGAATCTCAGAAATTAGTCAGACACTACCCTTAATAGGCTCAGGAGTGAAAAAGGATAAACAACTTTTAAAGACTTTGTTTTGAGAAAAGAGCCCCAGAAAGCCCAGCTTAGTCAGGACCACTTATGAAAGTGTTTCCTGAAGTTTATCCACACAGGCCCTCAGAGCAACTGCACTAATGGCAGGCCTCGTCACCACCTACATGGTGCTCTTTTTTCAGGCAGGCAATAAGCAAGAGTTTTGGGGTCACAGAATCTTCTATCCACATTTCAGAAGGTGGCCTAGGAGACCAGGCAGTGTGCCCCTAAGAGGGCAGTGTGTGAAGCTGTGAGAGTGAAGCCAAAAGGGGAGTGGAGATCCCAGGAAGTTGAAGATGCCAGGAAAATGGAACTTCCGCCAAGAAAAGCTGCAGGCAGTGAGCAGAACCAGCCCAGGAAAGAGGCCATGGGGGCTGCAACTGGCAAGGCCATAGGGGAGGGTATGACTAAGTCCTTTTCATCTCATCATCTCACGACAACCTGCCCTGGATGCAGAATGGAGTTACAAGATTTAATGTTTGCCCTGCGTGGTTTTTGTTTTGCTTTGGTCCTATTTCTGTCTATCTCCCCATTTTTCCCTTTTGGAATAGGAATGTTTATCCTGTGCCGTTGTATGTTGTAAGTATTGCACTTTTTTTCCATCATTATAGGGGCTCACAGGTAAGAGTTTTCCCTGAGTCTCAGGAGAGACTTAGCCCTTGGACTTTTCAGCAATGCTGCAACTGTTAAGACTTTGGTGACTTTTAGAGACGGAGTAATGCATTTTACATTTTACATAATGAGATAGACATGAAGCTTTGGGGGCTAGGAGTGGAATGTTATGGTTTAGATCTAAAATATCCCCCAAGGTCTCATATGTTTTTAAGGTAATTGGTTCATGAGGTGCTATACTTATCAGTGGATTCATTTATTGATGAGTTTAGTAACTGAACGTGCTGTTAGGAGGTGGGTCCTGGTTGGAGTTGTGCCACTGGGGGAGAGACCCAGAAGGGTGTGTTCTCATATCTGCATCTTCTCTTCTTTCTCTACTTCCTGGCTGTCATGGAATGAATGGCAATCTTCTACCACAGTCTTCCAGCCTGCCATTATGCTATGGAGCCAGCCAACCATAGACTGAATCCTCTGAAAACTCTGAGCCAAAATAAACCTCTCCTCTTTTAAATTGTGGATGTCAGTTACATATTTTTTCCCAGTTACAGAAAGTGACTAAGACAGCCCATGAGAGATTAATAATATTTTCTCACAACATTCTTTGGTAAGTGTTTAATAAACTTTTTTATTTGCAGCACACAGGAACTATGATCTTGTTCTCCTTTCCAGTCACAGCACAAACCTTGCGGCATATTCATAATGTCTAAAGATACAGAATTTTAATGAAGGGTTTAAAAATTGGGAAACTCCCATTAAATAGAAATTCCAGGTTTTACTTCTAGATGCTATGAAAATGATCACTTTTGTTAGGATTTTTATTACATCATGAGTAGAATTTCAGCCTCCAACATTTTGCTCATATGTGTGTGATAGCAATTAAAACTATAAACACATTCTTAATTTCTAACAAAATATTTTTTTCATAATTGAACAGAAATAATGTGTTCAAAAATTCCAACAGCAGGGAAAACCTGCTATTTCAACCGTTCTTTAATTGAAACACTGAATACAACACAATTTACCTCTCCTATTCAGATCTTGAACGGTATATTGCCTATCAACACGTTCCAGATGATATAGAAATCCCACTAGACTTTAATTTTCTTTTTTTTTCCTTCGAACAAAACATTTCTAAGGCTCTGAAAAGGAGAAAATAGAGCCAGAAGTTGTCATTTTTATATCCAGCCCAGTTCCAGTTTTTTAGGCAACATTCCAGCTTCCTGCCTTTCTGGTTTGAGCAATGTATATTCCTCTATTCTCTTTATGCATTCTGTAAAGACATGTGTTGGTAACCTATACTCACACGTGCTATCAAAACTCTCTGTTTTTCACATATTTGAGAAGTTATTCTGGTACTTTTGAGTTATTTGTACCTAGTGAAGATGACTTTGGGAAGTGTCATGAGTACAAAGATGTCCTGTAAAGCAGAGTGTCACAAGGAGTTAAGAAATCACCAGAACAGGAGTAGCATCATTCTTCTAGCAGGTAAACAGAGGGGAGGCAGGTAATTGGCTTGCCTCATCCCTCCGCCCCTGCCAAATGCTGTGGGTAGTTAGCATGTTGTCGAGGCAAGGGGCTGACAGTGGAGAAAAGGTGTGAGTAATGCTACGCTACTGGAAGGGGCTTTTATGGTCTATGCAAGTCTTACTAAAATTTGTGCTGACAGCCTCCCTTGTGATTCTTCAGCTCTTCAAAGCAAACAAAACCTCCCAAGTTATTTCAAGGCACATGGCTCCTTTTCTTTCGAATTACTCAGAGATCACAAAGCACACTGACAGTGAAAAGTGGGTCCTGATGACTCAATCCTGGCCACCAAAACTGCAAACAACAAAAGGAATGATGCAAACTACTAGACAGTACCTGACACAGAAGAGGTTTGTAATTAGTCTGAGCAATAACCTGAAGTTGACAGTTTTTATTCCTTCAGGTTTAAGGGAAAGTTAAAGGTGAAATGATGGACAACCTGACCCTGAGAGGGTCTGGCTGTAATTCGAAATCCTGCTGGCCACCTGAAGGTGGGGTGAGGTTAGAGGAGAGGTAAGCGAAGTAGATGAAGAGGCATTCAGAGGTTAAAACTGGTTTGCTCAGATGGGGTTTTACTCCCAGCATCACACTCATATTTGTATTTATATTTCGTGTCAGACAGTGATCCGGTACAGAGGTGCCTGGGGGTGCAAGTATGGGCTACGGATTTCAGTAGGACTGAAGAGCAAGGTAACTCTAGGAACTTATTGAATTTTATAGGGGAGACCTCACTCAGCTGCAGGCAAAGGAGGCCATTTTTTTTTAAACAACAGAGCAGATGTCCTTACAAGAGAAAACAGAAAAACAACAGGGAAAAATCAATGAGACCAAAAGACAGCTCTTTGAGAAAGTCAATAGCATAGATAAGATTGATACATTAACAGTATGAGAGCAATTGAAAGGGAGTTTATGGCCTTTGTGTCCAAATATCTTTCCCAGTTACCTGAGCAGCTATATTAATAATCTCATTAAGATATTTAACTCTCTCCCTCCTCCCCTCGCCTCTGGTTTTTTGAGACAGAGTCTTGCTTTGTAACCCAGGCTTGAACTCACAGCAATCCTCCTGCCTCAGCCTCCTGAGTGCTGGGATTACAGGCATGTGACACCACACCTAGAGTGATAACTCTTATTAAAAATGAAAACTATGTTTTAAAAAGAATAAAATACGATATTATTAGCAGCTATTTATACCTTAGACTATTATATTATTAGGTTGTGTGAAACCAGTGGAATGGGACAAAATACAGGCAAGTTTTGATGAGGGACAAGGTTTGAGAGCAGGTCCAGAGGATACATAATGTGCAGTCTCACTGAAGAAAGACTCGAAGCATTAAGAAGCATTGATTATGTCTTACATTGAAAGATGATTTCCAGAATGTCATTCTTTTGGAACTTTTGCATGAATGTGTAGATTTAAGTATGACTTCTGTTGAGCGATACTAATATGTTTCTCTTTATCCATAATGCATAATGAGACATAGAGTCAAGTTCTCTGGAGTCAGAAACAGACTGTAGAAAACAAAGAACTAAGGCTCCTTCTTGAGACATGTGAAAGATACTGCACGTGAGTTGTGAGGGAATACGCACATGACTACACAAACATGAAGGAAGGCCGATTCTGTGTATAAACTTGACTGGGCCATGAAATGCTCCGAGAGTTGGTGAAACATTATTTCTGGATGTGTCTATGAAGGCTTTCTAGGAGATACTGGCATTAGAATCAGCAGACTAAATAAAGAAGATGGGCTGTAACTGTGTGTTCAGGCATCATGTGATCCATTAATGGGCCAAACAGCCAAATAGGTAGAGGAATGGTAAAACCGCACTCTGTTGAAATCGGGGCATTCATATTTTCCTACACTGGGACTTCACACCGTCTTCTCCAGCCTGGTTTGTATTTGGACTGGGTTATACCACCGACACTCTTGGATCTCCAGGTTACAGATGGTAGACCGTGGATGTTTGGGCTTCATGTATTCCCATAATCCACCTCTCTCCCTTTCCTTTCTCTCCTTCACTCTCCTTTTGATGACTACAAAGAATTGGCTGTAAACTGACTAATTTCATATTCCAGGAGACCCAAGTCATCACTGTGACCTTCAAGTCAGAGTAGGTGCTCACGAAGGTCAAATGATCAATGGAGTTCTAGCTTGCAGGGGGTCACTGGAGTCCCAAGCCACTCCTGTGGCTCTCTCCTTGATTCTAAAATGCAGAGCTGTAATAATATATCGTGGTTAGCAGAATCCTCACAAGGGTTTCATGATCGAAGGAGTGAGGGCTATTGTGGTGGGAAAGACTAAGTGGAAACCATCTGAACTGCCTTTCCAAGGAAAGCAATAAATCAAAAGCAATACAGTACTACTTGAGGGATTGCTGAGATTAGTGCCACCATGAGGGGCATGAAATATGGAGGGCTGATGATTCCTGCCACGTCCCCATCACTTCTATTTAGCCTGTTCAGAAGACAGATGGGTTTTGGAGAATGACAGTAGGTTATTTTAAGCTTAACCAAGTAGTGACTCCAATTACAGCTACTGTACCAGATGTGGAATTATTGCTTGAACAAATGAACACAGCTCCTGGTACCCACTAAGGCCAGCAATACACCTTCACTATCCTACTAGAGAGGCATATCAACTTTCTGGCCCTGTGTCAGAATTTAGTCCCCAGGAATCTTGACTATCCTTTCTCTATGAAAGGTATCTCACTGGTCCATTGCATTGATGATAATATCCTGACTGGACTGAGTAAGAGAGAAGTAGCAGCTAGCCTAGATTTATTGGTAAGATATTTGCATGTGAAAAATGTGAAATAAATTGAACTAAAATTCAGGAGTTTCCCACAACAGTAAAATGTCTAGAGGTCCCCTGGTATGGGATATGTTGCTATATCCCTTCTAAAGGTGATCGATATTGCTGCATCTGGCCCCACCTATTACCAAGAAAGAGGCGCAATGTCTATCAACCCAATGGATTTGAGAGGCAAAGTATCTTCATTTAGGGCTGTTATCATGGCCATCTACCAAACAACTAGAAAAGCCGGGGCCCAGAACAAGAGAAGGCTCGCAACAGGCCCTGTCTGCTCCGTATGAGCTTTTAGGATTTTGAGTAATTATCTAGAGATAATTACTCTCCTGTTAAGAGACAATGCCTGGCCTGCCACTGGACCTAAGAACTGAATGTTTGATCATGTGCCGTCAAACAATCATGAGACTTGAGCTGATTTTCAAGAGCTGGGTATCTTTTGTGATTATCTGACCCCCCCAAGCCATAAAGTTGTACATGCCATGCAATACATCATTATCAATTGGAAGTGTGTGTGTGTGTGTGTGTGTGTGTGTGTGTGTGTGTGTGTGTGTGTGAATGACTGGGCCCAAGCAAGAGGCAAAAGTAAATCACATGAAAAATTGGCCCAAATTCCCATGGTCCCCACTCCAGCTACCGTCTCCTTGCTCTCATCCTACACCTATGGTCTAATGGGAAGTCTCCTCAAATGTGTGACAGAGAAAGAGAGAGTCAGGCCTGATTCATAGAGGGTTCTGCACTAATAAATAGGCAGATGTAGCCCAGAAGTGGATAGTTGCAGACTACAGTTACTCTCTGAGACATTGCTGAAGGACAGCAGTGGAAGGAAATCCTCCCAGTGGTCAGAACCTCAGAAAATGTACCTGGCTGTGCGCTCTTCTTGGAAAAAGCAGATATGTAATGATATACGAATTTTCTGGCTGTAGCCAATGGTTTGGACAGATGGTCAGGGCTTAGAATGAACACGACAAGAAAATTAGTGCAAAGATATTTGGGGAAGAGATATGTGGATAGCCCCCTCTGATTGGATGAACAAAAAAGTGAAGATATTTGTACCTTGTATGAATGTTTACTAAATGGTGACCTCAGGAAAAGAGGATGCTAGGAATCAAACAGATAAGATGACTGTTTCATGGACACCTGACAGCCTCTTTCCCCAGCCACAACTGTCATTGCCTGAAAGACTCATGAATAAAGTGGCACTGGTACCTGTGCACAGGAGCAGAAACATGGATTCCTCCCACCAGAGCTGACCTGGCTGTGGCCACTGAAGAATGCTCTATCTGCCAGCAGCAGAGGCCAATACTGAATGCTTGCCTTGTCCCCATCCCCACAGTGACCATCCAGCCCCTGGGGGTGTGTGATGACACTGGACCACTTCCACTGCAGAAGCAGTTCTTACTGGAATCATCACCTACTCTGGATATAAATGCGCCTTTCCTGCACACAGTGCTTCCCATGAGTGTCCACACGCCTTATCCACCACTATGTTGTTACACACAGCACTGCTTCTGATCAAGGAACCGAATTCATGGAAAAGAAGTTTTGGAATCGGCCCATGCTCATGAAAGTCACCATTATTACTCTGTTCTCTGCACGCAAACTACAAGCAGCTGGTTTGACAGAGTAGCAGAAAGGTCTCTTGAAGACCCAGTTAAAATGCCGTAGAGCTGGGGAAATGTTCCCCAGAAGGCTGTATACGTGTGCTCTAGCTCAGCATCCGAAATACGGTGTGAACACTCCCACAACCAGGATTCACACACCCAAGAATCAAGCAGTGGAAATGAGAACCGTATCGCTCACTCTTACCCCTCATGACCCACAGACCACAGTTTTGCTCTTCCTGTTCCCAGGACTCTGTGCTCGACTGACCTACCAGTATTAGATCAGGGTGAGGGATGCTTCCATCAGGAGACATGGCAATGACTCCACTGAGCTGCAAGTGAAGGTCACCACCAGGCCACTTGAACCTCCTCATGCCTTGAGTCACAGTATTGGTTCAGGTGATGGATCCAGACTACCATGGAAAAACTAGACTTCAGGAAGAGTCCGGTAATGAAGAGTAACAAAGAGTGTGCCTGGGGCGCAAGAGATCTTTAGTATCACCATATCCTGTGATTAAGGTCAACGGGGAAACTACAATACCCTAATCCAGGCAGGGTGACAAGTGGCCCAGACCCTTCAGGAAGGAAGCAATGAATTATCCCCCCAGGAAAAGAACCAAGACCTCCTAGTGCTTGCTGAATGGCAAAGGTTGTACAGAATGGGTAGTGGAAAGAAGTAATTATAAATACCAGCTACATTTACATGACTAGTTACAGACATGAGATTATAATTTGAGTACTTGTTTCCTGTTTCATTATGAATATGTTTGCATTTATTAATATATCATATAAAGCAAATATCTTTGTTACCTTCCTGTGTTAGTGATGCAGTCCTTGGTGACTTTGATAGAGGTATGATCAGCCCATGATGTGGATGGAGGGCAGATACTGGGATACCAAGGAAATAATGGATGGAGAGGAACAGAAAATTAGGTTCAAAGAAACTGTTAATGAGCACAAGGAGAAAATGAATCAGCCTGAAAATTCAAAATGGTCATGCTCCCCCCATCCAAAAAAACAAGATTAAATTGTAAAGAGAGGAGAAAGAAATGTTATAGATGTCAAAAAGAAGGCCCATGACAAAGAGAGTAAAGATAGAAGGGATTCACTTAGGAAAGAATGTAAAGAACCCCTCCCAGGAAGCGAAGTCTGAAAGCACAGATCTAGAGAGAAAAATGAGTGTCAGGTGAAAGGGGGCCAATTGAGAATGAGATGGAGGACTTTCAGAAGAATGATTTGAATGACTGCTTGTCCCGTGTACACAAAGTTTAAAAATAATCAAATACAAGAAATGAGAGGAAATGGTAAAAATCTGGTTGAACTCAATGGCATGGCATTTTGGGTGAAGAGCATCCAAAGAGATCACATAATTGTTCACAAACAGTGATATAGCACCATTTTACTACTTGCTAATTAATTCAATAAGATTGATAAAGATTAAACTGGGCTAGTGAGATAGTGGAAAATTTTATTTCCTGATCCTACGCACTCACACTCTACATGAGCCAAAGCCCTGGTTGTCAATGGTTACATCACTGTGATTCAGAAGAAAGCTGTTCCACATTAGTAAATTAGATTAAAAACACATTGTTACTTTCAACATTAGCAAAAGCCACATGGTATCTTGCAACAAAGCAGAAGATTAGTGAGCAGAAAATCTTTCTCTCCGAAGTACAGTGGTATGGATGGTAACAAGGCCCTTACTCACACCTCAGGGATGCATGAGTCATTCATATTTAAAAAGCAGAATTAACTCTGAAGAAATAGAGCAAAGGCATTGTTGCAGAACATTACCCAGAGATGAAGAACAGACAGAGCCATGTAAGAGATGACAAGAGAAATCTGGTAAAAAAATAACAGTATGATAAGAAAAAGGAAAAACAATTAGGAAGCAGAAACCAGTGCCTGCCATGACTAGCTGGACGAAAGAGGCAATAGCAATGAGAACTGGAAATCTAGCCAGCAATATAAATTAAAATGGGAGGACTTTTTTCTGCACTCAGTTTTCCTCTTTATTAAGAAGGAATTGCACTGAAATTTGAATGTAGCTTCCCAGAATACAACTAGGCATGCACACAACAGTATATATTGGTCTCTCATGTAGGTTATTTCAAGCTAGGTCATTACAGAGGAGACTCTGTATTCCTGATCCATCTTTGTGGCTCATCCCAGAAGGGACAGGATTTTGGACACATGTAGACAAATAAAAGAACCTGAATTCATTCTGCTTTAAGCCTAATGACATGTGTGAAACAGGTAGACTTTGGTTGTGATAGCCACATGATCACTGGCTCTAACTCTTCAGTCATGTTCCAGACAGATCCTGGGATATAATATCCTGAGAAATTAAAGCAGCACCAACAGAATCAATAAAGTATTTCCTAATGGGGCATTAGTATGAAAGAATGAGGGGAGGGTGGGAACCAGGGCGGCTACTGGAGGGGCTGGAAATATACCATGCAGAGTCCACTGGAAACTAACCACCAGTTGGGATTGAAATCAGCTGTACTAAGGGCCCAGGACTCCACCAAGCAGAAAGTTCTCATGATTCCACTCAGATTCATGGCATGTATTACCATCAAGAAAGTGGATTAGGTGTCAAAAAAAAAATCAGATGAGCAAGCCAAAGAAGAAGCTACAGTGATCCATGTGGTGACTGAATAGAGTTGGAGACATCAATATAAACCTGTATTTAGCTTAATATGGATACCAATAGTTACATGTGGAAATGTTTTTATAGGGCTTATAGGTATGTACTTGTTTATAAGGGGAGTGTATCTACACTGGTTCAAACAGAAACATATTTCCTTGCTCTGTCGATTGAGGGCTCAGTTATAGTCAATTGATCTCAGTATAATGAGTACACCTGAGAGCCAGATCTTCCTTTCACACGCCATCCTCCAGGGACAGGCTTCTGTTCCTTGCAGAAATGACCGATTCTAGGACAGGGGCAGGAGGCATGCAAGATGAGCCTGAAGCATCCATCTGACAAAGAAAATAATAAAGTACAAGACAGAAAGGAAGAGAGAGAGAGAGAAAGAGAGAGGGAGGGAGGGAGACAGAAAGAACCTACCATTATGGGGGTATGTCAAAGTGACACAGGAGTGAACTGGAAAGAGACTCCAAAGGCCAAAGAGGAAACAATTTAAATAAATAACTACATAATATTGGATTATGACCCAAAGTGCAAAATAAAATTCCCGAGTCTACACTGAGAGAAATAAATAATAGGGTAAAAAAAAAATGGAGGTGAGGAGGCAAGTCTCTGGTGCAGAATAACTCCGAATAATGTGTGCAGCTACACGGCTCTCTAGGGGGCAGCACGGCAGCTCGCGGTTTGCGTGTGGGTTGGGCATGTGACGCCTTCCCGCAGATCACAGCATGCAGAGGAAGGGCTGACTTGACGGTGGGGAAACCCGTCAGACACGAGCTCAGCCAGGTCATCAGTCACACGGGACACAAGGTGAGGCCGATGGAGCAGGCTGTGCTTAAGCAGTTCATGCATTATGAGCTGCGGTTTGCACTAGATCCAACAGTTTTAAGTGTATTTATTTTCTCCAGATTTCCATTTTTGAAATAATGTTGTACTGATAAGACTATGGCGCTAGCTTCCTACCCCACACTGCAAAACATACATTCACTCTAATTGTAAGAATTATCATTAAAAAGTCCACCAGAATGAAATATTGATAGTGAGGGAGAAAAACAGAATCAGTTAACCTTGTTTATAGGCAAATGTACCTGTTTGAAAGACTTTTCTTCATCTAAGGGTAGGTAAACAAAAATCACCATAGAGTTTAGGAAAACATTTTTCAACATTAAAATAAAAACAAAGATACATATGGTAATTATAAACTTAGAAACGATTGATCACAAGAAAACAAGTAATTTAAAAGTAAATCTGCTTGGTGTTCTCAATAAAATGTAAGAGAAATTGGGTTTATGATAGTCAAAACTAAGATTAGACTTTTGAATAAATTTTTAAAATGATTTTTTTAAAAGGATATAGAAATAAAAAGGAAGAAATAAAGGGGCAAGAAAAGAATGTGGAGGGTAGAAAGGCCAAAAGAAAAGGTAACCTTAATATTCTATAACATAGACACAAACTATAAAGAATTAAAAATACGTACAAGTGAAATAGGGAATAAATTGAAACACTTTCAGGTGCAAGAAATATGAGAAACCAGTTAATACAAAAATTAATTTCATAAAAGGGGGAAATATTTTGCAGGTAAAAGGTAAAGAAAAAGAATTTGAAGAATAGATAGATACAGATAATTTACATATTATTGATTCTTAGAAGAGAAAGTTCCAAAGCCTTTTTTATAAGACTAACACAATATTTAAACTAAATCTAAGAAAGATTGGATTTTAATGAAACTTTATAAGTCATTTTTACTTATAAATACTACCAATATAAATAAATTATTAACAGAAAGAGTCCAAATCATACTAACAGTAATGTAGGTCAATATAGGACTACAGGAATGGCCCAATAGTAGAAAATATATTAATGTATTTCATTTCAGCCTAGAGCTTGGTGTAAGGAGCAAAATATCAGTGTAATGATCTCGATGTATTTTAAAAGGCATTTGACAAAATTCAGCACAATTTTTATGAAAGAGGAGAAACAATTCCTATACAGTAAAAATAAATTAAAATTAATGGATGAAGTGTTTATAAAATTGCTACAATAAGCTTCTAGTCGGGCTGGGGATTTAGCTCAGTGATTAGAGTGCTTGCCTTGCAAGCACAAGGGCCTGAGTTCGATCCCCGGCACCACAAAAAAAAAAAAAAAACACACACACACAAAAAAACAATAAGCTTCTAGAGGGGAATTAGTTCAATGCCTTTAAAGCGGACCATTTTATTCTTTGAAATTATTGTAATATAAAAAGTAATTTGTTAGTATTTCTAGAAATCAAAATGAGATGAAGAGTTTAGAGATCCAACCACAAAATTGTAAAAAATTAGATTGAAAATATATAATCACATGTTTGAATTGGACTCATCAATATGTGCTCTTGGTTCATATTATTTATCAAGATATAAATGCATACTCTGTTCAGTGAAAGAGTATTAGAACTGATAGCAACTCAGTAGCAATGCACCCCACCAAGGAGCTAGATTGCATTTCCAAGCATCACGCCACTTAAAAGACCTCCAGCTTGTCTTAGAGATTGCTGATACTGGGTCTGAAGTTGGAGAGCTGAAGATGGCTCGGAGGCAGCAAAGTGCCCTGAGGGACGTGGAGAGTGGAGAGCTCCACAGTCCAGTTCCTGGCTCCCTCCCTTACAGGGAGACAGCAGACTTCTGTTCTAACCTTTTTGAGAGATGCCTTAAGGGATGAGGCACATGGAGGATTTGCCTCATTTGAAACTCAGGTGCAGAACGTGGCAGAATTATAGGTAAAACTCTAGGCCTGCAGACACCTGCAACGAGACCTTATGGTATGCAAGGGACCACTTAAAGCCCAGAGGAGAGGAGGCTTGGGTGGGTGTTCTGAGAACTGGGGCTTTTCAGCAGAAGTTGTGTAGAAAGCTCACTTTGCCAAGTGCAGGCAGGGACAGGGCGAATGCGGAGGGCACTGCAAAGCCCCACAGGAGGAGCCGACACAGAATCAAGCTGCAATGACTGGAAGAGGGTTTTCCTTCTTTCTTTTCCTCCCATCTTTCTTTCCTTTTTTTCTTTCATCCTTTCCTCCCCTCCTTCTTCTTGAGGCCCTCCCTCCTCTCTCTCTCTCTCTCTCCCCCCCTTCTTCTAGGAATTTCAGGAAAGCCATCAAACCATTACTTTAACATGAGTTAAAGGAGAAACTTCACACAAAAAAGAACAGTCTTTGAAAAAATTGAAAAAGCCTTAAAACAAGACAGTTGCTATAGCCTTCAACAATTAAAAACAAACAAATTAGACAAAACCAAAAACACCTGCCCCAGAAAATCCTTGGGAAAGGGGAAAATTTGATTTACAGAGTTACCACATTATAATAATCAAGTGCCTAGCTTTCAACAACAACAACAACAAAAAAACCAAGACATGAAACAGATTAGGAAAATATGACCCTTATAAAATAACAAAATATTAATTATCACAGAAACAGTTCCTGAAGAATCCAGATATTAAATTTACAAGCTGTTTTAAATTGGTTAAAAGAGCTAAAGGAAGCCAGGCACGATGGTGCAGGCCTATAATCCCAAGCCTGCAGCAGGGGGATCACAAGTTCCAGCGCAGGCCAGGCAACTTGACTATTTAGTGAGACCCTGTCTCAAAATGAAAAAAATAGAGTGGGATGAAAATCCACAGACTGGGAAAAAACCTTTGCCAGCTGTCCCTCAGGCAAAGGTCTAACATCTAGAATATAAAAAGAACTCAAAAAATCAGCTCCCCCAAATGTAAAGACCCTATCCAAAAATGGGCATCTGAAATGAATAAACATTTCTCAGATGAAGAAATAAAAATAGCAAATAAATACATGAAAAAGTGTTCAACATCACTGGTCATTCGAGAGATGCAAATAAAAACAACGCTAGGATTCTATCTCACTCCAGAAAGAACAGCTATTATCACAAAATCAACCAACAACAAGTGCTGGTGGGGCTGCAGGGAAAAAGGTACCCTCCTCCACTGTTGGTGGGAATGTAGATTGATCCAATCACTGTGGAAATCAGTAGGGAGACTCCTCAAAAAGCTACAACTACAGGTTCCATTTGATCCAGCTATTCTTCTGCTTGGTATCTTCCCAGAATTGAAAACCTCACACCACAGCAATATATGCATGACCATGTTCATGGCAACATAATTTATAATAGCTAAGTCTTGGAAACAACCCATATGCACAGAAACTAAGGAATGGCTAAAGAGGAAGTGCTTTTTCTACACAATGGAGTACTACTCTGCCATAAAAGGATAAACTAGAGACATTTGTAGGTAAATGGATGCCCCTCGAGGCGTAATCTTTTTTTTTTTAATTAAGAGAAGATAATTTATTTAAAAGTGGGAGAAAAGGGGGTAAGGGAGATGATGGCTACTCAATGAGCAGGGAGCATTCGAAAGCGAAATACTTGTGGGCCCTTCACTCTAGCCCCTTTTTATTGAGGTTTTCTCCTTGGGTCAGCCCTTTAGAATTTGGTTGGCTCCTGGGCTTATCAGTTATCGCTGCCTTGATTTCTTATAGCTATATGACTTTTCTTTGAAATTATGGGTGGGTGGCTTAGGGCCAGGTTATGTAGATGTAAGAATCAAAAGGGGGAGTTTGTTTTATGTTAATCAGATTATCTGGGGACCTTCTCGGAACCAGTCTCTTTGCTTTTGTTTCCTTAACTGTTGGAATCTAGTTTCCTTTATGATTCTAACTATTTAAAAGCTGTCTAAAACTATCTAAAAGCTGTCTGGCTTTTAGAGTCTGGCTATAGAGGTCAAAATTGTCTATTAAATATAAAAAATTGTCTATTAATTTTTAATAACGTATCTTTTCCCTGCCTATGGGAACCCCTGCCCCTACATCCCCCATTCTGAGAAAAACATTCAACTTCTGTTGGGGAACTGGACAAAGACAGATCTGGCTTCTTCGAGCTGAATGGGTCTTAGTTGGGGAACAGTGGATAGGAATCTTTCGTAGGGAGTTTTTTTCCAATGGGCCTTGGCAGAAGATGTCTGGCAGCTTTAGAGTAGGTTTCATCTGTATGACCACTTGGGTTTGGCAGCCTCTTTTCTGATCTGCTGAGGGATGGCCTGGCCATGCTCTAGTACAGTAGAAGACAAGGGCCTTCCTTTTTAAACTCTGGGAATCTAAATCTCTCCAGTGTCTAAGAAGACATTCTAGGTGCGATCATGGTGGAATGCCTGATTGTCCAATCTCTATGGTAATCAGATGTCTTCTCCTGTTAAGTTCCCGGCCAATGCACCAAAATGTTACGTTTGGAGGTGGACTGTGAGCTGCTGCCCTGCTAGAAAATATACTTCCCAGCAATCGTAAACCCAGCCACAGTAAAGCATTAAAAAAACCGAGTTTAAATTAAGAGAAGACAATTTATTTAGAGGACAATTTATTTAAAAGTAGGGAAAAAGGGGGAAAGGGAGATGATAGAGCATTCGACAGTGAAATACTCCGAGACATACTCTTCAGTGAAATAAATCAGACACTCATGAGTACACACTGAATTGTTTCTCTGACCTGAGAAACCATAAGTGTAAATAAGGACAAAGAGGTATTACAGATATTATGTAAAAGAAAGATAATATTCAAAAGAGAGGAGAACTAGAAAGGGAGAAGGGGGAAAAGGAGGAAGGGAAAAAGGGCAGAAAGAGGAAAGGGAAAAATGTAAAAATGTAAATAAACCTACTGTAAATAGGGAAAGGTGGGGGAGCAGAAGGGAGGGAAGTGGGGGGTAAACCAAGAAACAGGTACAAAATCACCAAGATGAATGTGATCATTATGTGTATATATATGTATACAATGTGCCAATACATGTTCTTGGTAAAAATAAAAGAATTTTTTAAAATGAAAAAAATAAAATAAGGCTAGGTATGTAGCTCAGTGCAAAGGCCTTGGGTTCTATCCCTAGTAACACACACACACACATACTCAGGAAAACATGGACAAAGAACTAAAAGAAATCAGGAAAATGATGTATGATTGAACTAAAAGAAATCAGGAAAATGATGTATGATTGAAATTAAGATATGAAGAGATAGACATTTCAAAAAGGGACCAAGTATAAATTGTGGAACTGAAAAGCACAATAACCAAAATGAAAACGAACTGGAGAAATTCAAAGCAGAGTGGAGACAGCAGAAGAACAACTAGCAAACCTGAAGTTTGGGCAACTGAAATGATCAAGTCTGAGAAACAGAAAGAAAAAAAAAAGGAAAATGAACAGATCCTAAGGGACCTGTGGAATATAATCAAGCAGACCAACTCATGCAGTATGAGAGTAGCGTGTCCCTTATGAACAGTGATGCAAGAATCCTCAACAAAACCTAGCAAACTGAATTCAGTACACATTGAAAGTATTATACATTATGATCAAGAGCAATTCATTTCTGGAAAGCAAGGATGGTCCAGATATGAAAGTCATTCAATGCAATATACCACATTAACAGAATGAAGAAAAAACTGTATCATCATCTCAATCGATGCAGAATAAACAGCTGATAAGCTTCTATACCATTTCTGGGGACAAAAACAGTCAATAAATTATAAATAGAAACTCAACCTTAACATCATAAGGCCATACATTAAAAAACCTAAAGCTAACATCACACTCCGTGGTAAAAAACTGAAGATTTTCCCATAATTCAGGAACAAGACAATGGTGCCATTTTCACCATTTCTATTCAAAATTGCACTAGAAGTTATAGCCAGAACAATCAGGTAAGAAGAGAAATAAAAGACATCCAAAATGGAAAGGAAGAAGTAAAAGAACATTTTCTCACAGATGTCATGATATTATATGTACAAAATCTTAACTATTTCATAAAAAGGTTAGAGGTAATAAATGAATTCACAAAGTAGCAAGACTCAAAAATCAGCATATAAAAATCAGCTGCATTTCTATACACTAACAATAATCTGAAAAATTTGAATTCAATTCTACTTAGTACCCCAAAGATAACATACTTGAGAATTAACTTGACCAAGGAGGCAAAATAATTGTATAAAACACAAACGAACAAAAGACATTCCATGTTCATGGATTAGAAGACTTAATATGTAGATTCCATTAGATTAAAGTGATCTATGGATTCAATGATCATCAATCTATGGATTCTATGGTATCAAAATACCAACAATGATGAAATTCCAGGAATAAAGAAGACTATCCTGAATTTCATATGGAATCTCATGGGATCTCAAATAGTAGACTAACACTTTCTAATTTCAAAAATTACTATAAAGAAACAGTGATCAAATCATGTTCTTCACCAGTATAAAGGCAAATATGTAGTCCAACGGTGTAGAACAGAGATCGTAAAAAGCAAGTCATCACATACATGATCAAATGTTTTTCAACAAGAACACCTGGACCCAGAAAAATATTGGAGACACTTGTGACTAGCACCCAAGTGCCCTGTCTGATAGCACTGCTGAATGATGTATAGCAAGGTATGGATATTGACCTAGGCATTATAATTTAAAGGACACAAAGCTATGATTAATAGTGTGCACTTACAGTGCCTTGTGTCTTCCCTTACCTTTTTTATTTTTTGGTTAAGTGTATTTAGTCCCTAACTTTTTTTTTTTTTTTTTTTTTTTTGGTGCTGGGGATCAAACTCAGGGCCTTGTGCCTGGGAGGCAAGCACTCTAACCACTGAGCTAAATCTCCAGCCCCCCTGAATTTTTAAACAGTATATGTTATCTGTTTAATAGAGAAATGGTACCCTGCACAGACATGCTGCTATTTCTTCATACAGCTATATTGGATTCAACACAAATAGGCTAATGTGCCACGGGCAGGGATATGATCCTTGAGTAGACTCTTTTTGATTCTCATTTAACTATCACTTCGAATGTAGGGGGAGTGATGTAAATCCATCACCGATAGAGAGGAAACCATATACATTTGTACATCCTGGTCGTAGTAATCTGGATGAGCTACACATTGGTTACAGTTTGCTAGAGGAATAGAATGCCAATGACAGATAGATAGATAGATAGATAGATAGATAGATAGATAGATAGATAGACAGATAAATGATACATCAATTGGTCGGACAGGACCAGCATCAGGATATTCCATAATGGCCGTGTGCTGAGGAGCACGAGGATCTAACAGTTTATTCAGTCCAAGATACTGGAAACCAGAGAGCAAGAGGGACGAAGGCTGCAATGCCAGTTCACGAGTGAAGGCCTGGAAGCTCCCTGGAGGCCCCAGTGTACATGAGGAAAGGCTGAAGAAGCTGGTCTCCAGGGTCCGAGGGTGACAGCAGCAGCAAAACATGTTCCTGATCACGCAGAATGGAGTACAGAGTGTTTGAAAATGCAGGACAACATCCTCTGTCTTCCCCTTCCATTCTGTCTTGGTTGCAAGTCGAATGGACGTTGCCACAGACAGCTGGGGTCTGTCTTGCCCCTGACTTTGTTGACCAGCATGCTAATCATCCTCCCAGACACACACAGAAGTGTGGCTTACTGATCTGCGACTTGACAGTCACAGTTAATGATCACAGGCTATTACGAGCAATATAAAAACAACAATATATCCCGTGGAGGATAGGACAAATGCCGAGAAACAAACATTTAGAGTGTATTGTATGTTTTAGTATGTGTCTTTAAGAACAGTAGAGGGGAATGCAGACTGGACATTTCAGAGCACCTGAGTGGGTATTCATTACCATTCTGTTTGCTCCTTAATCTTTGCCTTCCTAGCAGCAAAATTCATAATACTAAATCTGGGAAGCAGCCTATAAGTCCACCAGCAGATGAATGGATAAAGAAAATGTGGTGTTTACACACCATGGAGTACTACTCTGCCATAAAGAAGGATAAATTTGAGTCATTTGTAGGAAAATGGATGGATCTTGAGACCGTAATGTTAAGTGAAATCAATCAGACACAGAAGACACAGAAGCTATTATATGGTTTCTTTTATATGAGAAACTCATAATATAAATAAATTAAAGAGCAAAATAAAAGATAGATAAAAGGGAACAGGGAATGGATCTTTTGCGAAACAGAAGGGGACCAAAGGATGGTAGGATGTGGGAGTGAGGGGAAGTGAAGGAGATGAAAAAAGAATTAAGATGTGTTCTATACACGAACCAGCATGTTATATACATGTACCATGAGGAATGTAATCATTATATACTGCAAACACATACTAATAAAAAAGACAGGCTTGTAACTACTGAAATGTCACAAACACTAAAAACAATTTATACACCAAAGACATTTGGGTGTGTAGAGGACTTCAACACATAGACTGTATGAAGGTGTGACTTTACATCTCAAGCAAAGCAGGGGCCTGAGTTAATTATGTGTGTAGGCAAGTCAACAAATTCATTCTAAGGAAAAGAAGTGTTTGGAACTGATGTGATCACCAAGTTCCTACTGAGGTAGACAGATTACATCCTGTGACCTGCTTGTATCAGTGAGGCTGTAAAGGTTGCAGTTATTACCTTAGCTCCGAGATGCCTCACAATTTGAACACAAATATTTCAGCTTTCTAAAGCATCACTACATGTTTTATGCTACCACCACAAAGACATTATTGAGGATTTTAAAGATCAATTTTGGTCATTTTGAAAGTTCTTTAAAGGGGACTAATTTCTTGGTACATCTGACATTCTTGTTTTTGCTTGTTAATTTGTTTCTTTTATTTTTACAGTGCTGAAGACCAAACTCAGGGCCTTGTATATGACAGACAAGTGTCCCACCACTGAACTGCGTCCTTAGTCCCTGCTGTTGTGAAACAGAAGGTATCTTAACATTCTATTTCAAACTTCCCGAGTTTCTCATGGCGCAGCCTCAGATGCAGCACCACCACCTTCTTGTTTGTTGGAGCCCTGCAGGGACGGGTGGCGGAGCCGGGGCCCGGGAAGGGGTGGTAGCAGAAGGTGATGGGATGCAGGGGAGGCTCCTTCTAATAGTTCTGTTACATTTTCATTATTTCTTCCCTGTTGTTTTGATTAGAGATTTCTGAGTAGTATATATCCTTTCGATATTGACAGTGTCTTTCCTTAAAGCTTCTTGTGTATTTATACTAGCGGTAGACTTAAGCTTTTGTATTCAAATCTTCAGCATTTTAAAAATAAATTTTAAAAGATGATCAAGACATGGCATCCTAGACCAAGAGTAGGAACCCAAATAGAATTTGTTGAGACTGAATTAATGTTTCAGTCATAGTTGCACGAAGCCTTTAAGTCACTTGTGAACTCCAGTATGGTCACACACGGAATCAAGTGGGAGACGGCGGGGTTGGAGTTGAGGCTGCTCTTTGGGTCATGCGCACATCACTAAGGACAGGAAAGAGTCTCAAATCGCGCCCACAGTTCAGCGTACAGTTTCACAGAGAAAGACACGCTTAAAGTTTCACTAGTTATGGAATGATTGCACTTTACTTAATACCTTTTTTATACTTTCTTGGAGGTTAAATTATTAGTACATATTGCCTGACAGATAAGTTGCTTTTTTTGTCTCAATTCTTAGTGTGGTTTCAAAAATATATTTACAATTGGGATTGGATTGCCTTTTCTTTTTCTTACTGAAAAGCTTAATTTTCTTAAGAATTCTGTAGTCTAATTGTATGGTAAAAATGAATTGAATAAGGTTATAATTATCCTTAGATTAATCGCGCTAAGGTCCACCTTCAAAATGCCTTTGATTTAAAATACTTTCTCTGGAATCAAACAGTTTCTTTCCTTTTTAGTCAAGAGTTTAAAATAGTTGGATGTATTTACATACTTAGAAACTTTCAGCATCTAGAACATTAATGACACATAAGATGGAAATTAATGAAAGAAAGGAATTCATTAAGTGTGTGTTCATTATAGCTAATACAACTCTTTATTGTCATTTATAACACTCACTCTTAATCATAATGTAGTAACATTCCTTCCTATTATTTGTTGATTATAGACTCCTCAGGAGACTACCAGGAAAACCTGTTGATCAAAGCTAAACTTGTTGGATTAAGAAAGAGCACAACCTAGACAAATAGATACAGATGACAGATGGCACATAGGTAGATACAGATGATGGATGGCACATAGGTAGATACAGATGACAGATAGAACATAGGTAGATATAAACGACAGATAGAACATAGGTAGATATAGACAATGGATAGAACACAGGTAGATATAGATGACAGAAGAACATAGGTAGATATAGATGATAGAGGCATGTAGATATAGATATAGCTAATGATAGATGATAGATGGAGGATAGATTAGATAGATGATAAAATGATAAATATGTCTCAGTGGCATAAAGCTAAATTTGTCAGACTAAGAAAGAATATGATGTAGACAAATATGTAGATTTAGATATAGATTACATACAGATAGAAGATAGGTAGATACAGATGACAGATGAATATATATATATATATAAATGATAGAAAATGGTCATTGATGATATACAGACAGACAGAGATATCAGCAATGGGAAATCAGGAGAAGATATGTGGTTTGTGGGGCTATGCTCAAGCAGAAAGGCTAGTCTTTCAAGGGAGGGAGCTGCTTAGAATGGGACAGATTTGTGGTACAAATTGGATTTGTGGATAAGGCAAAATTAGAGTCTTGTAGCAGGTCTCAAAAACCAAACTCTTTTGTGAAAAGAGTAAGCTGTTCCCTCAAGTGAACAATGTGTTGTCCCAATAGAAGAGCCATTTAAACACACAAACAAGCTTGTTACTCTCAATGTATTGTCTGCAAGAATTTCTTAAAGCAAATAGTAAAGTAATACACTGGTTTAAGGTTTTATCTTCCTGCAATAAGCTGTCAAATCATGTTGACACTGGTGACCCCGGTTCTTAGTCCCAAAAGATAAACTATACTGATACAGGTCATCTCAATACTCATCTGACCTTGTTCCTTTGTATCCGGCTCTCTTTAATCACGCCGTCTTTAATAGCCCTTTAAATTCAGAAATGGTGAATATGTAGTAACGTTCAAGCATGAGTCTCAATTCAAATTGCTACAGTTTAATTTTCTCCCACAGAAGAACTTAAAAGCTAAGAATACACTGGAACTTTGAGAGTGCTGGTTGTCTGTTTATCCCAGCTCTCAAGCTGCTGTTTTGTTAACAAGAAGTTTAGTGGGACATTTATCTTACAGAGCATCGTATCATAGCCAGAACAGAACGTGCAAATACCCGGGCAGATGTTTAGCCTCATAGGGAAGAACTTCACAGGATGCCAGCTCAAGTGAAACTGAAACTCAATCACTCCATTCTAATGATTCTAGAGAAAACAGGAAAATGGATGGCAAAGGCAGAGGGGATGGTGGGTGTTGGACACCCAGGGCTTGAAAAATAGCAACAAATTGAATTTTCTCCATTCATTACTTAGCAAGGCTACTTAAAAGAAGCTTTGTAAGTAGAGGTGAAATTGTAACTCAAAGTAGGAATAAAAGAATACACTAGTCCTGGTACTAAAGTCACCAAAGGGACCATACCTGTTGGACACCATACTAGATAGGAGCTCAAAGGCATGGAGTATACTTGGAAGTCAACTCTGAAAGGAAAACTGGACAGAGAAAGATCACGGGAAACCGCGAAGGGACTGCCAGAGAAAGAGATGTCAGTTTAACAATCTTGAAGATACTTTAAGCCAATGGTTTATCCCATTACTTTTGGCAGGACTTTTACATGTCACGGGCCCTCACTTTGGGTCCCAATTCCCAAAAACTGTTCCATTTAGAAGTCACTATTTATTCCCCAATAGAAGTAGAGTTGTTCACCTGCTATTTCTAAAACGACTATTAATAGAGCCCCCAGTGCTCTCCTGTCTGCAGAACAAGACACTGAAATAGCAACACATCACAATCTGTTGTAGAAACTTGTCAATTAAAATAATGGATCTTTAGTCACAAATCGTTAGCACAGTTTGACTTTAAAGTGAAAGGATGAATTGTGGTGAGGGTAAAGGAAGGACGGCACCAAAGAAAAATTGTCAGATGCTTGCAAAATTGCCTGGTTTTCATAAACGGCTAGTGATGTAGGGAAAAGAATGCAGGTTATTTTGGAGATGAGAGTGGCTTAATGCCTCTTAGCTCTTAAGACAGACCAGGGAATCTGTGAACACTAAGGCTGCTTAGCAGTTCTCAGTTGTTCATTTTGTTGATAAAAATACTTATATGAAAGTTTTCATTGCGTTGTAAGCATTTATGCATGTGATGTACCAGTGCCCACGTGAATGGTTATAACACAAAAACTGTGTATCAGGGTAACCAGAGCCCAGATTAGGTAACAGAATAGTAACATTGACCTAAAAACACCTAGTTTTTCCCCCTGACCATGATACACCATAACTATATTTCTGTATTCTGTTTCCACTGGTTTTTACTCTCTGCTTTTCTGCTTCGTATGTGTGGAATCATGTATTTATTCTTTTGTGCCTGGATTATTTTGTTCAGTTATTTGTCTAAAATATCCATGACATTTACCCATAGTTATGGTTATATATGTTTGCTCGTTTTATTAATATATATTTTTGCATATTATAAAAACATCATAATTTATCCAATCAAATGGCAACAGATATTTGAGAAGTGTATACTTCTTAGTTATTACATATAATACCACTATGAAAATTCTAAGCCCTGTCTTTTGTTGAGCATGTATATTATTTACTTTGGGGCTTACTACTAAAAGAACTGCTTGATTGTAAGGTATGCGCATGGTCAGTCAGCTTCAATAGATTCTTCTATCCAGTCTGCCAAAGTGGTCGAAACAATTTACATTCCTACCGATTGGCCACAAAGTTCCAGTTTCTCCGTACTTGCAAATACTTGGTATTTTCTATCCTATTTTCATAACACCTTGTTTGTATATATCAACTTTGGAATCATATCTAGAATCTTAGCCTTCTCTTCAAATCATGCATCTTTGGGATGCCCCGTCCTTGGAGACAGTAGTGCGATCAGAGGGAGATCTTAATCAAAACAGAGGGACACCAGTGTGGTGGTGAAAAATATTGAAACCCTAGTGCAGTGATGGAGAACCTTTTAGAACTTTCAATGATGACAAACGGCCAGCTGCAGCACATGTACCACAGGTTCCCCACCACTGTTCCAGGGGGTAGGGGTATGCTGACTTCCATGAGCCTAAACTTGGTTTCCTTGTCAGGAAACTGAACATTTTGGTCAATGGACTCTGCTCAAGAAATTCATGCAGAAATTATCTTAAATTTACAAAAAGAGACACTTATACATAAACGTTAAGTATCAAAGACTATGCCCTTTCAGTTCAAATGTATATATGCACTTATAGTATTTTTCGAAAAGGCCTTCTTGTCTATTTACTATGGAATTGTGTGTATACATTTTTGAATGGTAATATCCTAGATGAATTCTAATCAATATTTCTATTAGTTCAAAATTTTATTCATTCCACCCTTTCTATTTTATGATAAATTTGTTTATTTCTTTATTATCTGACTTTCCAACTAAAATACATTTTATTAGAAGACAGACTATATCTAATTTATTTACGTTTGTATATCCAGTAACTTGATCTGTTTTTGACATAGATTTGAATACTCAGTAAGCACTTGGGTGGGAATGAATAAATGATCACTGAACTGGGTTTCATGAACACAGGGAAAGATACAAAATGTTGCATTTTTAATTATTAAATAAAAGCATTTTTTGCTTAAAGCAACTAAATCTGACAGGAAGTAGTTTGTGCTTAACAATTTAAGACTATTCCTTTCATGGTGAGATTTTTGTGAACATAATACAGTTAAAACAGTTCTTGAGAAACCTCATTAAGAGGAAGATGGGGTGGAATATCAAGACTGAAGAGGGTACAGAGGATTCTCTGTGTGTTTCCTACCCCATTTGTATTTATGATATTTGCTATTGGTTTCATGTTTCTATAAGTATCTCATTTACACTTTTTAAAAAATTATCCCACATTGTCTTTTAGTGAAAAGGAAGCTAGTATTTTGATACATAGAGCAGCTGCTACCTTCCTGTCACTATGTTTAATTCTTATGAGTACTAATTTTAGATACAGTGTGCTGTAGCATTCTTGCACATATTTTTCATTTTCAATTGTATGACTTAGTCTTCGAGAACTCACGTGACGTGTTCCTCTATTTCCAGGTATTTAACCGCTCCAGACAGATAGCTCTCTACCAAATTCTTTACATTTCCATGAAACAAAATCACATTTCCTCTTTGGTCTTATACTGAAAGCTTCATATCTCTCAACTTTAGAAATGTTTTTATGTTTCATCCTTACTTATGCTACTGTAGTTGGAGCTTAACCTTAGCTCAGAAAGTGCTTTTCCTTTGGAGATTTAAAAAGCCAAATGGCCTTTCCTTCCCTTGTTGCCTTCCACAGAGGCTGACTTCTGACCCAAAGGCAACTCTCCTGTCTAGTGCCCAGCTATGCTGGTTGCCTCTCGCTGCCCTCCCTAATTTGCATCGTAACCAATGTAAAGGTAGATGCTGTTGTTTGCAGCCACAGGAATAGCAAAGGCAGAGGTGTTGGAAATGATGTCAGTTGTCGGAGGGACTCTCTGTCAGCAGTTTTCAGAAAAAGGAAACAGCAGGCGCTCTTTATAATGTAACTTTAATTACACTGGCCAAGAACCCTGGCACAGGCTGAGGATCTGTTTATGATACACCTGCCAAGAATAATGTGAAATGCTTCAAGACATGTGTCTCCTAAGTGGTGTCACCCCTACAGGTGCTAGCCAGCAGGTCTTCCTTCCCTTCCCTGCTCTGGTCCCCTGTGCACTGTTGGTCTGGCTACTCAATAGAGAGTGATTTAAAAAGAGCAGCCATAAGCAAGGAAAGGTGAACAAACCTCTTAGAAAAGCCACTGTATCTGTGACATAGCTAAATACTTACATTTTCAAGCTGTGATGTATTAAAAGAAGTCTAAATTAATAAAACAAAAAAAAGGGTCATTGCTTACCTTCTAATACTAAGCTTATTTGTGGAGTTGTATATTTTGAATGTGGCCTTCAAAAACATAGATAGATCACGAGAGTTCAAGGAGGCAACCAGCAGGTGCAATATGGAGATGTCTCTGCTCTCTTATCATTTATTCTATACAAAAGACGGTTAGATTGTTTTGCAATTTGGCTTGCCAAGACTAATTTAGTTTGGGGGAAAGGAAACATTCAAATCAAATACAGAAAAAGTAAGCAAATTTGACCTATTGGTGTATTCAGCAAATTTTTTGGCAGGTAATTTAAAATTTTCTCCAAATCTTGGGTATTACACAGTAGGTACAAACACCAGGATTTTCAGTCTCCTGTTTTTAACATAATGGCTTAAAATGAAGTTGAACAGAAAGTTAACTTCATTGGAGAATTTTTTAATTTTTATTTTTGCACTATTGGGGATTAAATCCAAGACCTTCCCACTGAGCTAAACCCATAGTCAATTTTTCAAAACTTTATATTCTGAGACGGGGTCTTGCTAGGTCACTGAGTTGCCCGGGTTGGGCTCGAACTTGAGCACCTTCTGTTTCCGTCTTCCAGAATACTGGGATTATAGGAGTGCTCCCCCAAGTCTAGCAACTGGAGAATCTTTTAACACTTAGTGTTTATTAATAATAACCAAAATTCAGAACAGTCATGTTAAACTTCCTTTTAAGTTAATTTTGTATGTACCTGATGGCTGTATAATACTAAAAGCCTGTAAAGTCTTTCCAAAATGGATTCTCAACATACGTTAGAATTTTATACTAAGATTCCAGGAGGACTATATTTTCGTCTGCTGTACGCACTGGGTTATTTCAAAAGAGGCACCAACGAAAGCAGATACCTCTGTTTCCATGCTGAACACTGTCGTTCTCTTGACAAATTCGATCTCTGATTACAAAACTTACAAGGTCTTCTCTGTCCCTTTTCCCTCTGAAACTGCTCGTAACTGAAGGGGTGGTGCTGAAACTGACCTACCTGCTTTCATAAATTGGTAACTCTGAATGAATCCACCTTAAAACCCAAAACAAAAGGTGCCCAACCCAATGCTGATTTCGCACAATTCTCTTTCTAATGGACATATCATTTTCTACAGGGTGAGCATCTCTGTTCAAAAAGTTTGAAATACTAAATGTTCTAAAATCCAAAAACTTTTGAGCACAAGCGTGCTGCCACAATTGGAACATCCCACATCTGAGATTTTACTTCTCTGCTGTACTTTCCTGGGTTCTCAAACACGCAGGCATGCTAATGATGGTCTACAAAATTACTTTCAAGCTATGTGTGTTAGGTGTATATGAAACATATATGAATTCCATGCTTAGAGTTGGGTTCCCTCTGAAGATATCTCATTATGTATATGGAAATAGCCCAAAATTAGAAGAAAATCCAAAATCCCAAACACTTCTGGTCTCAAGCATTTTGGATAAGGGGTAACCTCTTGTAAAATTAATTATCAGCCAGTTACACAAGATCTAATACAAAGTATTATTATAGCTTTGTTTTTCTCCTTATGTGTTCTGCTAACTTGTGCACACCAGGGAAACTAGGGGATATTGGAATCAGTAGCAGATGAATGATGGATGAATCATAAATTGGATTGTGTACTGGTTTATTTAATTAGTTTATTTAAGTTCTCTGGAAACATCTAAGCACTGTGCAGAATTAATATATACAAGAATACTTAGCTGTCCAATTAGGAAAACATAAATTAGTCAAATCATCTATGCTGAAAAACCACAACTGCCAAAAGAAATTAAACAATTGGAAAGCTAGTGAAAATAAATGTTTTGCAATGCATTCTGAGTGCCCTGTGTATAAAGGCAGTGAACGGTCAAGGAAGTGACCTACGTTTGTTAAAAAGCCAACCTCCTCCAGGTGAAGTTGATCATTTGGAATACTGAACTTCACCGATATGTTTTTAAAATTTACTCAGATTTATTTATTAATTGGTTGGTTGATGATGTAAGGAAAGCTTTTCAATAGTGGAGCTAATAGAGTATCTAAGATTTTTATATCTAAAATTCTGCGACAGAACTGAGACAACTCTTAGGACTTATTCCTTCCTGACATATTAGATTTTTGAGAAGCTACAAATCCCACTTGATTTGATCTTCTGTTTTGCTTTTGTCTATCGTAAAGGTGGTGAAACATTTATTGGACATGGATCCCCATTAGATCGGGCAGTTACTGAAGTCCAAGGAGAACTCACAGTAGGGTCCACCTCATCACAATTCCCAAGGAATCTTCAAAATCTTTTCCCATTCAGGAGGCAAAATTCTGCTCTCAGTTCTTTCCCTTTCAGCAATAAAATTATTGACTATGAGAAATCATAGAACTTGGACTGCAGGGAAAAAATAATATAATTTAATGACTTCATATGATACATAGCAAGTCTGGGGCTTCACTGTTTGAAAACCTACCGCTTTATGATCAATTCAGTGAACATTATAAATGAAATGACTATCCTACAGAAAGAAGAGGCTGCGGATTTGAATACAGTCTTTGTTTTCAATTATCTCTCAAGCTTGAATAATGAACTGCAAGGTCTCATTTGCAATTCTAGGATCATATGATTGCCGAGCTCCGGAAATATCTGTCACCAGTTAGACCACCTGGTGGATGGAATTGTGCGTGAAACCGAGCAGGTGCTGCCCATTCAGGGTAGATGAACGCACTGCACGGTTCTGGCAGAGGAACAAAGGGAAACCAGTGAATTAAATAAAAATATCGTCAGGCATTCATGAGCCCTTGGAGTATGTGTGTGAGCACACCCGCGCACACATACACACTGACATGGCTGAAAACTGCCTATTCTGGGCATCCCTTGACAATATCTGGAGCAAACCTGAGTCCTGTAGATAGTTCAGGAACCTGATGACGGGGCCAGCGTCTGACCCACAGAGGTGGGAAGCTGCAGGAGATGTCTCTCATTTATGTGAATGTTCATGGTATCTTTGCCACCGTTACTATCTGTGTCTCAGAGCTTACAACTGGGATTGTTGAGCAGAGTCTTTGGAAATTCAAATCTGCATTTGTCAGCCTGAAATATCTTTATTCAGTGTTGTTCTGGATTGATAGCTCACCTGGAACACAATTCTTGATTGGAAGTTATTTTCGCTCTTCACTTTGAAATTATTAGTTCATTACTTCAGTCTTTTCGTGGTTGTTACTGAGACAATTGTTCCCAGTTCCTAGTTACTTATCTGTAGGCAATATCTTTCTTTTCTGTATTATTTTAAGTTCTTTTTTGTTAACTCCTCAAAGCTCATAAATGTTTTGAAAATTCTCCACCGTCAAACAATAATTTCTTTTCTCCATTTTACTTCCCTCTTTTTAAACTCCAACTGTATTGTATCTTTAATTCTTTCCCTTTCCCATTTGTCTTAACTTTTCTGTCTTTCTTTCCTATACCTTCATCTTTCTGTACTACATTTTAGGTGGTTTTCTCCCCTAAATTATCTTTCCATCAACAAATTTCTCTTTAGGTAGAGCAACCCTATCTAAAGGATAAATTAAGATTTTAAAAAATTTGTGATTCTATATATTTTTATACCTAGAAACGCAACTTATTTCTTTTATAAGCCTGTTTTTCACCTTTTATGGTTGTTGGTACCAATACAAATATTAGATTATCTTATTTCTTTAACCTTGTAATTATTAGAAACAATTACAGGAATAATAGCTTGCAGTTCCAGTATCTGACATCTTTGAGAGTTCTACTCACACCTTTTTCTTGTTTCCATAGATGTTTGGCCAAAATTACAAGTTTCTTTGAGTTCAGTCTTTTTAGATTGGAAATTTAAATATGGTTCATCTCAATCTATTGCTATACTGTGGGGTCTGGTTTGAAGATGTGTTTTTTCCTGGAGGATTAAGTGTGTTCTTTTACAAGGGTTTCATAGCACTATAATCCAAAATCTTGGCTTTGCCTATGATATGGTACACAAACAATGACAGCAGATATGTATTTTCTAGCCTCTTCTTGAACTGAAAATGTAGCTTTTGATGATCAAGTCTTTGCATGCGTTTCTCAGCTCCAATTTCCCAAGGTTTTATCTCTCACTTCTTATCAGTCTCTACCATATGAATAAACAGATGTCATTAGGGAAGAACTGACATCTTTTTTTCTCTTACTGAAGCAGAATTCACATACCTTAGAATAACCCTGTTTAAAATGCAAAATTTGGTAAATTTTAGTATATTTTCAAGGTTGTACAACCACTACCAACATGAAATCAGACATTTTTATTACCCCTTCAAAAACTTACGTCCCTTATGAGTTGCCATCCATCTCCTATTGCCCCAGCTCCAGACAACCATGAGTCTACTTACTGTTGCTAAGGATTTGCCCATTCTGAAGATTTCACATAAAAGGAATCACACAACTGGAGCAAAACTTGCTATGACTGACTTCTGTCAGTCTGCACTATGAGTGCAGCGTTCATCTGTGTTGTAGCAGATGCAGGCATCAGTTCTTCACTCCTTTTTATGGTTCTATAATATTCCATGTAGATACGCCTCATATTATTTATTCATTTATTCACGGGCATTTGCTTTACTTTCCCTTTTGGGATATGATAAATAATGTTGTCTTTAAAAATCAAACATCAAGTCATTTCAGTTTCTTTCCCTTCCTAAACTTTAAAAACTTCTAATTAACATATAATAATCGTACTGATTTCTAAGGTATAATGCAAGATTTGAATACATGTATACAATACATACTGATCAAATCAGGATAATTAAACTTTTTTTCTCTTATCAAGAGGAAAATATTTTGAAAATGCTGTTTTCTTAAGGAGACTTTATTGAACACCACTGCATTTATTAACTTGTTTTGCAAAAGAGGCCACTGAGGCTGAGGAAGGTACTATGGATTATATCTAGATGGTCCCAAAAGCCTCACAGGCTCATTGGTGGGGATTTGGGGAGGTGACTGGATCCTGGTGTGTGACTGGATTCATCCGCTGATGGGTTATAGCTGAATGTGACACTGAGAGGTGAAGCCTCGTGGATGTAGCCTGAAAAAATATGTATCCCTCTTTCTGCCTTAAGTGTGGGCTGTTTCCTGCCTGCCATGCCACAGACTGTTTCTCTTCTGTGATGCCCCTCTGCCATGCTGCCCTGCCTTGGAGCCAGTTAACTATGGACTGAAACCTCTACAAACCATGAGCTACAATAAACCTTTCCCCCTTTAACTTGTGAGTATTGGATATTTTGTCCCAACGACAAGAAAGTAACTAAGACAGAAGGTATAACAAGTTGAAGATCACAAAATCAGTTAGTGGAAAAACCGAGATTTGAACTTTGCTTGACATACTTCGAGATACATATCCATTTTTACTAAGTGCAAAAATCTCTTAAATCTAATTTTTTATTCTATGAATTATTCCTCAGTAACTTTATTCTTCTGAGTCTAATCCTATTCTATGTGATGATTTTCTCTCTGGATCTGTTCAACAACTGTAGCCACGAGCAACAGGAGGCTACTTAAATTTAAATTAATTTAAATTGAGTTTTCTTAAAATTTAAGTTTCTTAGTTTCATTAGTCACATTACAAATGCATGCTAGCTGCAGGTGTCTACTGGCAACTATGCAACAGAAGAGACACATTGCAGAAGATCCCATTGGACGAACCACTCTAGATTAGTTTTGAATTGATCTTTAAAATCTTATCAGGCACATTTTGCTAACTGCACCTTGCACTTAAGCACATCAGTGATTACAAGCTGAGGAAAAGATTCCAATTTGGTCGGCTTTGTTCTTTGACTGTCCTATGTTTGGGGTGATTGAATGAGGTGCTGTTTTCACACTCTAAGCGGGAGTCTGGCAACCATCCCCTCCTGGGGCACACAACAGTACAAATCAGAATGACTCACTGCCTAAAATTAAGCTAACACACAGCTGAAATGGAAGTATATAAAAATTATCCTAAAAGTGAGCCCTACGCAACCATTTATTTCTATTTACTAAATTCTAGTATTTACAGAGCATACATGAATCCTGTATGCTCCACACTTTTCTTGTATATAAAAAGGAAGAATATTGCATCAATAAGCATTTATCTCAATTTTAAAAAGAAATTTATTAGCAGGGTAAAGCACTATTAATAAAAGTTGTAGTACTTAATGTATATTGAGTAAAGATCACAGTACCCTTTATCTGCCATTCTTAACACCTGGATTCCAGACAGAGAAATTTAAACAAATCATAGAAAGTATGCTCTAAACATCAAATACAAAGGTGAGGATGAAGGACTTTCCAACTCTCAGAGCAATGATCTGTTTCAGGCTTCGGTATGTTTGTATTTCAGGGGACTTCATGTTTAGAAGAGGTCTTCGTTGTTAGTTCATAACTTAACAGAAAGTTGCTGAAGCCAGCAACTAGTAAGAAAACTTAAAGGATGGTCGATCAGTTGCCAAAGACTGAGTATGGACTGCTTAAGGAATAAGAATTGCTGAGACAAGTCCTTGAAGGTCTTCCATATTTGCATGACTTTTACTAGCAGGAACTCCCAGGTTCTCCAGGAAAGTGTTTCCATGAAGGAGAGGAAAGGTGACCATTTTCCTACACATGCAGAGTGATCTGTTCTCCTCAACAAAGACCTGTCCTCAGGCAAATATATTTCACCAGGGACTAGCTGATATGGGGAAGTGGAAGAGGTGACTTCGGTCTTTTCCTGTGCCTTCCCATGACCTCGGGAAATGAGGCTGAGAAGAGTTTTAGGCAAACAGGATCACGGAAGATTGGAAGCCCGTCATCGGCTTGTGTACCTGTCTTCCTCTCAATAAAGTGAACCCTAGAGGCCCTTTTGTCTCAGTTCCTTTTAGCTAAGGCATCATGTCTAACTTTTTAATTGTAAAATATAAGGAAAAGAAACATTGTCTGTGGAGAGAAAATGAGCATCAAAACCTATATTCTGAGAGCTCTGTTAATCTTAGACCAAATAATTTTCCCTCTTTGCTTTTCAGCTTGAGATGTTTCTATGAACATGACTTGGGAAGCATAGATGAGCCCAATGAAGACATTACTCACTTCTGATGCTATATTTTTATATTGTGTCTTAGTCACTTCTCTTTCTGCTGGGCCAAATTACCTGGCTCCCAAATTTAAGGTAGGAGAGGGTTATTTGGCTCATAGCTGTGTGGAGGGTTCAGTCCAAGGCAGGGCAGCACAGCAGAGGGCACTGCAGAGGAGAAACAGTCCATGGCAAGCAGGAGGTGGGTAGCAGCACCCCACCTCCTGTCCCCACCTTTGTGTCCTTTTATATTCCATCCAGCCTATAAACCTCCTGACTGGTGCCACTCACACCCAGGGTGGGACTTCCATTACCCACACCCAGAACTATGTTAATTTCAATCAGTAGACTGGTTCAGTACTACACACCCTTAATCTCAGTATCACACACCCTACATCTAGCCAGCTCCAAAAGCCCCACTTATGATCACATGAGGCTATAGATACAGGCCATAACATATTGTTTTAAATTTTGATTCTTTTAAAAAATATTTCCATCTCTTGTTTTCTTTACCCATCGTTTCTTACATGTTCTCTACTTTTTCAGTTGCATCTTTACTATATTAATAATAGTTATTTTAAGTTCTGGGTCTTAAAATTCCAAATCCTCTGCAGAGACAAGATATATGTCCTAAAAGGACAGATAAAAGAACTTTAATGTTCAATATATTTATTTTTTTTTTTTGAGGCTAGGAGTTAGACTGTGTTTACTGTTTAAAGGTTATAGGTTGTGTTAGTGTCCTTGTTTTTGTTTCCTCTGTTACAGTGATGGCAAACATTTAGAGATGAGTTCCCAAACTGCAACCCAAAACCCACTTACTCATCGCAAAGTGCCAACACTGCAGTCCAGCCTGAATACTGAGGTTTTAGTTTAGGAAAAACAACTCATACATTAACATCTTTTATCTTTAAACAAATAACACATGTGCCATAGGGTTGCCACCACTGCTCTACGGTCTTTTGGTTTCCCTTCTGACCCCTTCTTAAATAGGGTCTGAGCTTTGCAGTTCTTTCTGCTGCAATCATCTCTCACTCTTACCCAGAAGCCTTGAGGTAGTAAGGTTTTGAGGAAGGAGAATTTATCCTCTCAGATCACAAATTAATTATACAAAACTCAATAAAAGAATGATATCTGGAAAATCCACAAATATTTGGAGACTATGAACTCATTAGTAGGTTAATTCCTTGATAACTGATGTGCTGTTAGGAGGTGGGATCTGGTGGGATAAACAACTTCTTGCTGCCATGAGTTGATTAGCTTTCCTCTGTTATTTCATCACACCCTTCTGTGATATTTCTGCTCTGGGGTTCACCAAACATGGACTGAAATCTCTGAAGCTATGAGCCAAAATAAAATTTTCTGCTTTAAATTTTATGTATGAGGAATTTTGACCCAATGATAGAGATCTGAGACTGAGCAACACACTTCTAAATGACACATGAGTCAAAGAAAAATTCTTTTTTTTATTTTTTTATTATTTTTACCAAGAACATGTATTGATACATTGTATACATAATGATCATAATCAACATGGTTATTTTGTACCTGTACATGATACATCTTGGTTTCCCCCCCCTCCCCTCCCCTCCCTTCCATTCACCCACCCCCCATTTGCAACAAGTGTAGTTATACTTTACTATTTTTCCCCTTTCATCTTACTTTTCTTTTAACCTTCTTCTTTATCCCCCTTTTCCCTATCTAGTTCTCTCTTTTGAATACTATCTCTATTTTTTCTTTTTTAAACAAAATATCTATTCTACCCCTTTGTCCTTATTTACACTTATGGTTTCTCATATCAGAGAAACAATTCAATGTGTACTAATAAGTGTCTGATTTATTTCACTTAATAGTATGCTCTCCAGGAACATCCATTTACATACAAATGACTCTAGTTTATCCTTTTTTATGGTGGTGTAGTACTCCATTGTGTAGAAAAACCACATCTTTTTTAGCCATTCATCAGTTGTTGGGCATTTAGGTTGTTTCCAAGACTTAGCTATTACAAATTGTGCTGCTATGAACATGGTTGTGCATATATCACTGT
>PVJO010017511.1:0-38941 GCA_004026905.1 Hystrix cristata | reverse complement strand
AAAAATTCACCTTTTAAAACTTTTCCCACTTTTCTGCCCTTGCCCAAGTCAGATAAACATTAACATTTATCAGTCCTGAAAAAGAAGAGAAACGTTGAGGTGGTTTTTGTGCTTTAATTTTAAAATGTTTTTCCTGTCCTGATCATGTGAGATTTCATTAAGCATTAAGCTGAGATTTGAACTATGGTTTCTCAGAAGACAGAACAAGGGCAACAAGCACAGCTAGCAGAGAGAGGCAAAATATTTGTGGACAGTGCTGAAATTATTGGACAGTGCTTAGCACAGAATGTACAGGAGAATTCTAGGGGCATTGAATGCCGAGTTTATGGTGTCCTTCTTGGATGACTTGATGATGTAGAAAGGAAAGTGAATAAAATCCGAGGCTTTGTACCTGCAAGCAGGCAGGGGGTATTTACAGAAAACACACTGCTATTGGTTACCTGAAAGTATTCAAAGCAGGAAGCATATAATTGCCCATTAAATTAATCTCTTTGAGTTAGTGATAATGCATAGCTCTGGCCTACTGCAGTGGGCTGCACACAATATTGCAAATGAAGCTTTTCACTAATGATGGTTAAATCTCCCAGGGAAAACGCTAGTTTGATAACACTTAAAGAATGTTTCTTCCTGGCATGAGGCCCAGTTTCCGGAATAATTGCTGTGTCTAACCCAAGCTACTTAGAAAAAATTTATCTTTATAGTCTTCTCGGTGTGTAGAGGAGTCTTGGGTTCTGAACTTGGATGGAATTACAGTGTTGGCCATGTCTTGGCATTTAACCTTGGGCACTTTATTTTGTCTCTTTTACTTTCAGTGTTTTCATCTGTGAAATGGAAATAATAATTTTTCTTTAAATTCTTGAGTGTAGTGAGAACTGGATTAAAAGTGATAGCATAGTACCACTTAGCATGGAATACATGTTCAATCTTTAGAAAATGAGGAACAAATTGTTTGTATTCTTGTGGTTGATCCAGCCCTCACCTGGGATTTTAATAACTGCTTAACCTAAAATTATTTATACACTTTATATTAGTACTTCTCCACACAGCAAACACCTTGGTAACCAAAGTTCATGAGCTGCTGGTAGAGGCCATTATGTTTCAGCATTGCAAGTGAATGCTTGTTCACTGACCTTTCCTCTTGCCCTTGGTTTGGTCATAGTATTTTGACCAAAGACTATGAGGAGGCCCTCAAAATGAAGCAGTCATATACTTACCAGCTTGGAGAGCCTGATTGGACTAAGCGCTTCAAATATAATACCAAGAGCTTGTTCAAAAAACTCATATATATCCATGTTTATTGCCTATAACTCAATCAGATCTTGAGCGTCATTAAGGTGAATGCCATTCACAGAAAAGAGGGGAAAGAGATGAAGACAAGTTATTGACCAGTCAGATAATTTTCACAGAAAGGAAGACGTGCTAAGAGCCTAAATGCGGCAAAGAAATCGAGGTGCAGGAGTGTTTAAAGGGCTGCAAACACCAGAGAGACTGCAGCGTTGTATGACTGATAGGACTGTGTGGGAATACAGTTGCAGGCCAAGTTCCTGTCAGGATCCTCCTACTCAGGTAGGCACAGCAGCGCTGTAAGGTGGAGAGCAGTGTTCTGAGCAAAGAGCATACTGAAGGAAAGTGAAAAACCAAGCATGGGAAACATGTCGGGAAACTACGTGTTTCCGGGGCAGGGATGGGCATCAGGTACACACTTACCCTTAGGGAAGAAGTGCCATTCCAAGATGAAGAAGACAATTGTTGAGGGCTCAAAATAAATGTAATTCTGTGCAGAGCCCCTATCAGCTTTATTTTAATCCTTGTGAATCTCTTGCCACCTTTTCTACTGTGTATTTTATTTCTTTGCATATTGACTTAGAATTCTCCGCTTTCCTTTTTTTTCTGCAAACATTCTACCAATTTCTTCTCACAACCTCTTCATTTCTTTCATATTTTCCCCTTTTTTTCTCTTCTAGTGTACCTAGAAAGCATACACAATTGGAGAATGGCAATATAGATTTTAACCATTTAGGATGTCAGTATAATTTATAGTTCCATGGTTGTAACCTTGAAAAAGAGACTAGGAAAGAAGCTCTTCTCCCTGTATTTTTCTGGTCTCTCTTTGTAAATCCTCCTCCTCGAAACTTCAACAGTACCTCTTACGGTAGGCTGAGGATAAAAAGGAGGTAAGAAGCAAACATTAACACCATAATTTTGGGTTCAAGTTGTAACAAACTGGCTTCCGGTAGCACACAGTCATCTCCAGGCCTGGAATACCAGATCTAGGGAATTAGGGAAGATTCTAGGTATTTGAACAGACTATAGAGGTAAGGTGATACTGGGTTTATTTAAATTTAGGCTTTGGCTTCTCCTTTGACATGGGAAAGTCATAAGAATTGGGGAAGAATTTATAGATACCAGGCTAGAAATCAAAGGAAATAAGTTAGACATTAAGCAAGTAGGCTTCTAAATCCATTTGCTGGGATATAATCTTTATTTTTCACTTATCCACACTTATTCTGTTGGTAAGTTACTTAACTTGTCTCTCTGTGGCTTAGTTTCTCCATCAATAGAATGAGGATTATACTGGTATACATTCAAAAGTATGTCATAAAGAGGAAATATATGCCTATCTTATCATTCTACTTAATATTGGTAATAGTGGCAGTGTTAATATGACAATGATATTAATTGTAATGTGAAAGAATTTTATTTTTATGTAATCAAAGGTCATTATGCCGAAGTGTGATCATTTTGTCACTAAGCAAACCTTAGCTTCATGCTGAAGACCTAGAAAATTGTGGATTTGTTCTGAAATTATTACTTTGAGATTATTTGAGGGATGACTTAGTTATCCTTTCCTGTCACTGAGGCAAAATACCTAATACCCACAACTTTAAAGAAGAGAGGTTTAATTTGGCTCCGATTTGTAAGGATTCAGCCCACAGTTGTCTGGCTCCAAGGCAGAAATGTCATGCTGGAATGGCGTGATGGTGGAATTCTGCTCACACCACAGCAGCCAGGAATCAGAGAAAGAAGGGAAGAGGTAAGGGCAAGAATATACCCCTCCATGTCACACACTCAGTCACCCACTCTTTCTGAACAGGCTGTATTTTTGAATGTGAGCTATTTGGCAGGCATTTTAGATATAAATCATAACATTCCACCTGTGGTCCTTAAAAGCCCATGTCCATCTCACTATGCAAAATGCATTGAGGCCATTTCTAAGAGCTCCCAATACCTTAACAGTTCCAGCATTTCTGACAAGTCCACAGCCTCTGAGACTCAAGGAAAACTCTTAGCTATGAGCCCCTATAAAAATCAAAAAGAAATTTAAATACTTCCAACACATATTAGCACAGGGTTAACATTCCCATTCCAAAAGGAAGGAATAGGAGAACAAAAAGGAATTGGATCAAAGCAAGAATGAAATGCAGCAGTGCAAACATTATATCCTGCAGCTCCATGTCCAGCTCTCAGTGCAAGCTTCAGTGAGGTGTGAGATTCAAAAGGCTTGGACTGCCCCACCACTGTGGCCTTGCCAGTTGCAGCCCACATGTCCTCTCTCTTTGGCTGGCTCTTCTGGCAGTTTCCCTCAGCAGATGTTCTACATTCTTGTCATGGACAACTTCCTGGGAACTTCACTGCACCTTTGGCTTAACTCTTATAGCTTCATGTTCTGCCCTCTTATGCACTTTTAACAGGGGTTGAGACCCTGTCGTACATTTTTCTTGACCCTCCCCCCAGGCCTTCTGAAGTCAAGTTGGAAAGCTCCAAAAATTTTTCTTTCTACTTACTTGAAAAATCAGCCCATGTAAGTGATGTCAAGGTCTGCTGCCAGCTTGAGCAGTAGGTAGGCCCCCTTGGATGATGGCTGTAGTGCCCTCTGTGTGCTGGAGTACCTGACCATTATGAAATGAATTTGAGAGAAGCAATTCCCTAGAAGACCCTTTTTGAGTGTGGGGGTGGTGGTAGTGGAGCACAGGCTTTACCTCAAATGAAAGATTCATTCTTTTGTACGTTTGAGCCTGTGATGGGTGGGCTCTTGATGATTCCTAAAATGACTGCAAGCCATCTTTTATATTGTATTGATGCAGAGTACTTAATTTCTTTTTAATGCTGTCTTTTTCAGCAGTCAAGGTCTCTTTGGCCCCAAATTTACAGTTACTTCATTTCTGGCCATCAGCAAAACATTTCAAATTATACAGCTCTGCCTTTGGTTCCTGATGTTCACTATAAATGTGACTGAGAACAGCCAACAGTATCCATGTGACAGGCTAAATACTAGATGTATTTAAAATTTCCTCCACCAGATTAATTAGTCTACCACATTTAGTATCAGTCTCCTAAAAGTCTCTGGATGTGGGCCAAATGCAGACACATTGTCTGCTCCAGTGTAACACACATACGGTCTTGTTCATCTTCCAATATAGTCCAGCTGAAACCTTTAAGATTTTCTTTCATTGCCTTCATTATTATCAGCATTCTATTGTGAGCTCTTATCAGTATGTGCACTGCTCATAACATATCAGGTCCACATCTCCAACCTTTTCCAGACTACTCCCTCAAACCATTTCCAAAAGCTTCAAAACCACAAGGTCAGTTATAATCATACCAACGATCCCACTCCTGGTCAAATTTTGTGTATTTGTCATTTTCCTGTCACTGAGTGACACAATACCAGATACCTGCAATTTAAGGGAGAGATTTATGTTGGCTCAAAGTTTGCAAAGGTTCAGTTCATGGTTGGTTAGCTCCAAGACAGAAACCACATGGTATAAAGTATGGTTGGGAAAAGCTGCTCACTCCATGGCTGCCAGGAAGCAAAGAGAAATGGATAGAAAATGGGACAAGAATACACCCTTTCAGGTCACACTACCAGTCACCCATCTTTTCCAACAAGGCCCCACTTTCAAGCAGCACAGACAGATACGAAATTATTGGTAGACTAATCCACTGATGAGTATAGTGCTCCCATGATTCAGTCACTTCCCTATTTCTCTTCCCCTTTATCCTCTTTCAAACTAAACCTGATGCCTTGTGTCACATGCGTATTGCCCCAGTTCTTTATCTAAAAGTTGTATTTGTTACACAAGTCCACATTTTTTCCCCATCCATTTGGGCTTGGGGAACAAAAGGGCACCACACTAGTTCTATGGGCACTGATGTATATTGTTTTATTTCTGTTGCATAATACACCATGGTAAAGCTTGGTGGCTTAAGTATTTGTTCTGAGTCTGTGGAGCAGCTGAACAGTTCTTTTGGTTTGAATTTATAATCATTCTGATCAGCCCAAAGCCTACCTGGGGTTGATTGGCTGTGGTCCACATATGTATAAATTATCTGGCTAGTCTGTGTCTTGTCTGGCATAACTTGTCTGTGTTTTATGTGGTCTTTTGTCCTTTGCTAGACTAGGTATTCTTCTTTAGTGGTAGTGTCAGTGTTATAAGAAAGAGCATAAATGAACCTAGCACTTCTCAAGCCTCAGTTTGCATCAAGATTGATAATATTCTGTTGGCCCAAATAAGTCATTTTATCAAGAGTAGATTGAGAGGTTAGAGAAATAAATGTTACCTCTTGATGCACGGACTTGGAAATATGCTATTTTAAAAATAATTTACTTCAAATTACAGTGCTAAATTTTAGTGTGCAAGACCAACAAGGGATATTGATTTATAAATTACACATTGGGACTTTTCTGTCTTCCTTTCAAAATATTTTCATCTGGATAGTTCATGCACATCCAGGGTGTTTGCTATAACACCTTATTTGGGAGCAAAGATAGTTTATGTTATTTTTAACAGCCATTGACTTGTTAACTATGGATTCTTTACAACCCCAGTTTAAGTGACCATTTACATTAACTTATCAAATCTGTGCATGCATTCATAATACTTAGAACAATTTCTGTCACATACATGTTAAGGTAACCATTAGCTACTATTATTTTTATCTCCCAATACCACTGGTTGGATCCAGGTTACTTTGGTATAAATTCTCACTTTGTAATAAAGTGTTCTTTTGCTTTACATCACTGACTGAGGCTTATTATACACACTTACTTGCTTGAGGTTTGAAAACACATCTCTAAGGGAAGAAATAGTTAAGTGCATTCCTCTCATGAAAGATTTTATTATTTTTTTATTATTGATCACTGTTTTATCCAGGGACCCTAACCTAGTGCTTGGGGCTCCCAATAAATATTTATTAGATGAATGAATGAATAGAGGAAATAAGGAATTAACACCACCAGGGAGTACTCTGATAAATTCTGACTCCAAACAGACACTATTAATTGATTGGTGGAAAAAATCTTTGCCTTAATTTACACCACTTAGTTCTTAGTTAAAAATCTCAGGCAGACAGGCACATATATGATATAGCTATCTGGATTTTTTTTTTTAAAGAAGTCATTGTTTCCTGAGTGACTGAAGCCAAGAAATAAAGGGCAAGAATGACTGTGCTCTCCTTGTATGAACATTGTGGGGCTTTGACTGCTCAGAGAGCACCGCCATAGAATATTAACCAATCTGGGGAGTCAGGGACTGTAAGAAAGGTGCTGGTGGAAAGGAGCCCCAGGTCCCCTGTCTCCTTCCCCAAGGAGCCAGGCTTCTGATCTAGAAACCTTCATTTCTCTTTCCTTCTGAGTGCCTTGAGGCAAGCCTAGAATAATGCTAGCCCACACTTCATTACCCAACAAGCCCGTTTATCATTTAATCTGATCTGTATTGAACAAGTGGAAGCAGGTTACAAAGCAGCAGAGCCAAAAGAATGAAAATGCAGCATGTTTTTTGATTACAGGAATCCTCATTCCAAAGCTTATCGTCTAGAGCTAAAAATAGGCCCCAATTCCATTTTTTGCCACCCCCATCTGCCCGCATCTCTGGGCCAGTTCAGGTGGTCTTTAGCTAGGTGATGGATATTTTAACTTTGGTAACCTGTTTCCATCTTATTTGGGGTGGCAGGTGTCAGGTACTCTTCACTGTTATATTGCTGATACTTTTGTTCTGGGAGCCTCTCTAGGACACAGACTCACTTTGTATGTCACTCAAGGTCAAGGGTTACACTGTTTTTCAAAAGAAGTGTCATGCCTGCTTCTTTTATGGCTGTCAGTTCTATTCACCCAAGAATCCAGTTCAGCTAAGAAAAGAGAAACTAGCACGCTTTGACCAGCAGCTATCTAAGAGAAACCTTGTTGAGTTCTTGACAAGTCTTCCAAAAATAACTTGAAGAGTGATGAGGAAGTATAAGATGTGGAGTCCCCTCTCCACATGCACATAGACAGAATTCACAGGACAAGTCTCTCTGCAACACAATTCTTCCGTCTTCTCACATTGGTTGTTAGTCCTCTAAAACTTTATAAACAAACAAATACCTAGAACAGACAAGTTCACCTGTTTTGTTTCACATGCTGGGACTCTGTTCAGAGTTAATCCCCTGGAAAACAAGGTCATGGCCTCTGATATTTTCCTCTCTGATTTTTATAAACAATTAGTCATTTTAACTGTCAGATAAAAGTGATGTGCATTTATTACATAGGACATGATGTTTTGCTATAGATACACATTATGGACTGGTTTTATGAAGCAAATTATAAAATGTGTTGTCTCATACATATAAGTTTTTGTGGTGAGAACTGCTCTTTGTTCTCTAAGAGTGAAATCAAGTAGAAGCTTGCATTTGAAACTCTAACAAATCACTTAGTATAAGAGCCTGTAGTGTGCAGGGGAGTGACTCTCCCCATTGGATAGAAGAGACAGTATTTCCTGAGAAGATTCTTTGTAGACAATATTGTTTTATCAGAATCATGAAACAGATATTGGGTTTTGTTACAAATGCATTGTAAAATTAAGAAATGTCTTTATTGAGAGGACAAGAGCTTAGAATACCTACTGAAGATGAGGGAGATCCAGAGGAAATGCATAGTTACAAGGCTAAGCGAAGCCAATTATGGTTGCCTTGAGATGCTAAATCGATGAAGTGATCAAGTTCTCTGGGTCATAGGAACCCATTAAATATATTGAAATAAAGGAAATAGAGAGCTCATGGCATTAGTGTTCAAATTTAGGGGCAGAATAAGTTATAGATGCATTAAAGAAAATGGGAGGGGGAAAAATATGACAAGGATTTAGTGATTCTTTAACATTATGGCATTCTGGAATCACCTGGAGGTGATTGTTAAAATTAGTGGGTGAAGAATTTGTATTTGTGGTAATTTCCCATGTGATAGTGATACTCCTAACCCAGGGAACCACACTTTGAGAACTATTGTTTCAATCCCTGAAGTCTTAATTCCTGATAAAACTAAAGGTGCATTGGAAGTAGAGTTTGAACTGACAGAAATTGGCATCTGATTAAAAATAATGAGGACAGAGGAGAAGCAAGCACTACTGGAGGCTGTAAGCATTGGTGACCAGGACAAAAATACACAATTAAAAGTTGTGCTGCTTACTATGTGCCAGGCAGTGTCCCAGCCCTTTCTGTGCTCCTTATTATGTTGAATTCCCACAGTAACCCTGAGTCAGTATCATCGATTGTTTTGCTAATAAAGCAAAGACACCAAAGCTCAAATTCACCAAATTTAGATGGCTGTGTTTGGATTTAGTCTTAAATTTATCCAGCGCTTCAGCCCAACTTCTAAGCATTAGCGTGTATTTCATCCTACTGATAGGCCAGTTCTATTCAGACTTGTACCTCATGTTAACAACTCAGATTACAGAAAAGATTTAGCCCATTATGTCCAAAGCGTAAATGTTCATGCATTCCTTCATGTAGCTGTACGTAAGAGAGTTTGGAACACAATGGATTATTATTGTAGGCTTTCATCCCACTGAAGTATATGAATGGGGTGGGGTGGGACGAGAGCGGTCCTAACCAGTGTAAGAAACTTAGCGTTTCCATATGTGAACTCTGTTCCAGAAGTATGTGGATTATATCTCCATCAACACATGGTGTAACATTTATGCAAGTGGAGTGTTAGTTTGCCATAAAGAAGGATAAACTTGAGTTATTTGTAGGAAAATGGATGCACCTTGAGACCATAACATCAAGTGAAATAAATCAAACACACAAGCTTAAATATTGTGTAGTTTCTCTTATATGAGAAACCCAAAATATAAATAAAAAGCAAAATAAAAGACAGATAATAGGAAGTAGGGTGATAGAAATTTTGCAAATGGGAAGAGGACCTAGAGATGGAGACGTGGCAAATAAGAAAGGAAATGAAGAAAGAATTAAGATGTGTTATATACATGTACAGCTCCCCACAAAGAATGCAAACATTGTGTAATGCAACTATGTACTAATAAAAAGTAAGACTGAAAAATGTATTAAAGTATAAATGAGGAACTAAAAAAATAAAAAAATAAAAACTTCAGATCTGGGGATCTAGCTGAAGTGGTAGAGTGCTTGTCTAGCAACTGCAAGGCCCTGAGTTCTATCCCCAGCACTATTCCCCACCAAAAATGAGGAACCAACACTGAAGTTTGAATGTGTTTGCTATTCCTTGAGATGAGCATGGAATGCCGCCTACGGCTCCACACCCCCAGCGTTACAGCTTAACAATGATACTTAATGATAGAATGCACCAGGGATGCATGGAATAAAACGATGGATAACAAGCCTGCAAAGAAATCTTGAACACTGGATCCAAGCACATATGAATTCTAATATAGGTTCCATTAAAGAATAATCTACCCGAATTGAAACAATTTCCTTCTCCCAGATCATTTATTTTTATCACTAAAAGAAGTAAATAATATTCAAACACGGATGGCTAGTGTGAATTGTATGTATACATAATATTTTTCATGTCACCTGACATAAAAATGTCTTCAATTAGCAGGCCTTGTTTTTAGCAATGGAAATGACAAATCCTTATAAGTCTGTATTTTTGGGTGAAATGTTCTGAGCTTGACGTGTAAGGGACAATGATTTTTAAAGAATTATTCTGTCTTGATTTTTGTTTAACAGTTTGTTTAGCAAACATAAAACTAATGCACTGTGAAGAAAATGTGTGTTTAGAAAAATCTCTCTCTCTCTCTCTCTAACTCTTTCCCTCCCTTTTGCTGGCTTTTAAATATGATTTGTCATTAGACTAGGTGTTAGGCACAGTATATAAATTTTTTTGCCAGTTCATATGTAAGTATCAGTATAAAAATACCCACACTGAGCCAGCATGCGATTTCCTGCTGAACTGTTTTTCACATTTCCAATATAATTATGTAGCAATTACAAAGAAACAAAGAATGAACTTCACAGAATGCCATAGAAACCCACACTTGTTTATTTAAGAAAAGATATAAAAAGTATCTGAGACAGAAACTGATGTGTTGGGTGAATTCTCAGGGTAACTGATACCTAAAATAAATTTGAAAATTTCTGCATATCTGTTAGAAGAGATTGATTATATATGGATTAAAAAAAGTTATTATGTGCCATAAATGGCTCTTAGAATACAAATAAGAGACCTTAGTGAAAATAAGGAATGTTGCATTCATTATTTTTACTCACACTTTGTCCTCTTCAGTAATTGCTGTTGTCTATAATAACTGTCTGTAATAAGAAACTTAAAATAACATAAGCCAGTACTAACTGCATGATATAATTGCAGAAAGAGTGCACAAAATATCAGAGTCCAGTCAGAGACACACACTGCTGAAAACCTAGGACCAGGGAACCTGTCCTGTTGGAGCTTCTTTGTTAAGGAGACTTGTGGACTACATTTAAGTGGCCTAACTGGAGGAGACAGAAAACATCCAAATTCATGTATAAGGAAATAATGAATTCTAAATGGAGATTTGGTCAAGGCTCCTCATAGCCAAGCTAGATGCTATGTTGTGACAAATGAAGAATAAAAGCAAGAATATTATAAACAAATGAAACAATATGAGGTCCTCCGGGAGGGGAATTTGATGATGAAAAGGAAGGTCTTGTTCATCTTGGTATATTTCATTCAGCCATGGATATGGCAGCCTCCATCACAAATACTTCTTTCCCCACAGGGGCCTTTTGATTGTGTTTTAGGAAAGAATAGTACAGGTTGGAAATCCCTAATGCAATAATTCAAAATCAGAAATTCTCCAAGATCTGAAATGTTCTGTGTTCCAACAAGTGAAAAATTCTAGACTGTGAAATTTCTTTAATGCACAAAATTATGAAAATATTTTAAAGAATTACCTTTAAGCTATTTTGCCCAAGGCATATATGAAAGAAATGAATTTTATGTTTAGACCTGAATTTTGTGTTTAGACCTCGGTCCTATCCTCAAGCCTTCTCATTATGTGTATGTAAATATTTCAAACATCTGAAAAAAGTCTGAAATCCAGAGCACATGTTGTCCCGGTCATTTCAAATGATGCATACTTGACCTGAAAAGTAACAGGGAGGGCTTAACATAAAAGGGTTCCAAAGGTCATCGGTTGTAACTTACTCTTCATTGGGCACCCTGAGAATGATGACCTCAGGAAGTACTATGGATGCAAAATGAGTGACTCATACTCCAACTTGCTTTCCTCCTGATCCCTATTGCCTCAATTTCTAGAGCAGTAAAATTTTGTAACATCTGATTGTGACAATAAAACAGAGACAATTAACATTTGAGATGCAGAAGTTTAGTCACTGTGAAGACATTTTTTTGTCTCATTCAACCCTCACAACAAATTTGAGATGGATGTATCCTGAAGATCGGTTTAGAAATGTGTCACATGGAACTCAGGAAAAGTTGGAGGACATGGAAATGTCACAGATCTAATAAATTGGGGCTTGAATCTGCTAGATTGGATGTCAAAGGCAAAATTTTTTCTACTGTTTCATGCCACTAAGTGCAGTGGGTGGGCAAACATTTTTGAAATTTAATCTCTGCAACTATTCAGACATTGCAGTAGCTGCCAAGCCTGTGATAGATACTAGACACAAGGGAAAAAAAAAGATCTAGGAATCGCATTGCTTGCAGTCTACTTGGGAAGAGAATCGTGAAAAGTAACAGTCATGCAAGATGGCATATTTATTTCATTCAGTGTAGTTTTGCCATGCATTTTGGCTCTTCTGTTTTCTTCATATGAATACTTTCACCTTTCTTTTTAATGTGCATATATTATAATTTTATCTGCAATAGGAACATCTAATTTTAAAAGACAACAAGGTGGGTGTGATATTCATTTGGGAAATATAGGTTCAGTTCTCATACCTATCATATTTGTAACTTTGCACTTCAGAGTTTTCTTCAGTGTGTATGTGGAATGAACCATTAAGTTTTCTTTTATCTCTAATTGACAAATCTTCAGTGGGTTCAACTTACATGATAACGAAAAGCACAAGTTTAAGGACAGAGAAACACAAGTTTGTAAACTGACAAGAAAATTTCCAGGTCATAAGATTTGTGAAAATATTCTTTTTAATACTCATTTTCATCATTTATAAGGTATAGATAATACTATTTTTCCACATTGTCATGAGAGGAATGTAACATAGTGGACAGTCATAAAAAATAATAGAGTGGTTGAAACCAATGAAACAAAATTCTGGCACTGAGTCTTTTATTCTTTTAAGACAGCAATGTTCTAATGTAGTCCAGAGCCCCTTAGGAAGTTTGAGATACTTTTAAGGGCTCTGCAAGATCAAAACATTTTTAGAATAATACTACATTTCTATTTGCCTCTTTCTGTCTTGTGCTTTCACAAGTAAGAGTGGAGCTCTCCAGAGGATACATGGCATGGATTGATATTGTTGACGAATGACTGATAGAATGTATGATTCTTTACTTTTGTGCCTTTTGAGAAAAATAGTTTCAATTTCTAACTAGTAAGTATGGAGAGGTATAACCAGTAACCAAAACTTCAATGAAAAAGGCTTTTTGTTTTTGTTTTTTTTCCTTGGTTTTTTAATAGTCTTACATGTGTAAAAAGACCTGAGATCAAGTTGTTTGGGTACCATTATCTCGGGAAACCATCTGTTTTCTCATTTAGCTTAAAATATATTAATAAAAAAGATCGTCATTATGTCACTGCTAATGTGTAGGCTAGATACTGAAAGAAGACATAGATGTGATAGCTCTGTAGAATCCTCAGTATAGAATACATAGAAAAACTCATTAAATGCTGGCCACTGTTAACCGTAGAATGAAAACAAAGACAGTCTTAAGAAAGTGGTTGACACTGTAATTTACATTTCTAAGATCATACCAAATAAGGTCACTCTCTTAGGAGACAAAATCAAGCCCAGATCAAGACTTGCCTAGTCTTAAATCCTTCTCAGTACTCTCCGAGCAGCCATAGGAAAAGGAGGATGAGCTCAAGGACATCCCTCCAGGCATTGCCACAGAAAGAGAGATGACCTGGTTGGTGGACCAGTCCTGCTGCTATCAATCTAGGACCAGCTGTGTGGGCGAGACAAAGCAGAGCATGAGTCTGTGAGGCCATCAGGATTTGAATTATACATCTGTCCCCCATTTCATTCACTCCATGCTTTTTCAAGAGACTTTTTTGTAGATTATTTCATTCAACTTTAGAAACAGCTGCAAAAATACGCTGACTCAAATAATAATAACAGCAATGATAATGAAAGCAAGCTACCATTCCATCCTTTCTTGAGCTGACTTGTCTTGGTCCTTGACACAAAGCATTTGAAATAAAGTCACCCACATTATTTACCAAATTGCTCTGTGCTGGGGAGAATCATATCATTACCATTGTAGGAATGAGAAAATTGAGCAGCTATTGTATGGGGCCGGGCTTTGACACCAAACCCTCTGCCTTACCGATATGCCACACTACAAAAAATGTTTGCAATCTTGTATTTCTCATTGTAAATTAACAATGTAGCTTTATTGTTAAGTAATTGTCTTCTGAGAGGTCAGCTGACACCCGTCTATATTGAAGCAACATTCATTTTAAGAATGTAATGTTAGATTAAAATTTCTGCTCCTGCCAAACTGAAGACAAAACTGTAAGTCTTAGGGAACATAGAAAGGTGAATGACATTTTGAAAAATTTAGACAAAAATTGAATGATTTGCTGAGTAGAGATAACTAAGGCTTCAAACTTTCTTTTCTCTAGTAAGAAGTCTTTACATTGTAATTATAATATGTGCACTTTGTAAACTGTACAGTAAAGCCTCAAAACAACTATGTGAAATAGGTCAGGCCTGATGTTGTCTTGTGTTTTAGATAATGGAGCTGAAAGTCAGAAACTTCCTCAAGATCGTGCATCTGGACAGTGCAAAGTCATTAAGGCTTTTCATGAATGTATAATTAGAATGTGCTTTCCTGTTACACATTTTGCAAGAACAAATATAAAACAGATTGATTCAAGTGACACAAACTATGGCATCGGTAACAATAATGTGCGTCAGTTGATCACACTGGAGATCACAGTCAAATTTTGAAGAGTCATTATTTTATCAAGAAATGTGTGAATAGTGTCATATGTATTCACAAATCATTTAGAGGTCATTTGGTTAAACACGTAGGGGACTGTGAGCGTGGCAGAGAGAGTAGACTTAGAGTGCATGTTTCTGCCCTCTTCCAAGAAGCAAGATGCCCGCTGCCTTGCTCCATACAATGTTCTTTAGTCTAGCAGCAGATTATCTTTCCCAGAGGACATAATGGAGCTCTGGCCCGAAGTATGCTGCTGGCTGGCCCTCTCTTTAAAGATGTTGGTAGAATCTTGACTGGAAGTGCCTTTTTATAACATGAGTCACATGCAGGAGACAGGAGACTAATTTTTTTAGCATAAGTTCCATAGCTATACTAATGGGATAGAAGGAAGCAATAAGTTTATGTGTATGTTAGATATGACTACATAGACAGGTTACATTATCTCTATTTTATAGGACTTGAGATGTACAAATACAAGTAAAGCCTTGAGTAGCACTTTGTGAGGTTAACGTTTCTACCACTTTGTCTCTCTATCAGCAATAAATTCTATCCATTTGAACAACACATGGACTCCTAGAAGGTTTCTAGCTTTATTTTGTAATTTTACAGAGTCAAAGAAAAAAAAAAAACTTTCTGCTGTTCTATAGAATGTGCCTTGTGTTTTTCAAAGAACTAATTTTAAAAATTAATGCAGGTCTATTGTTATACTGGGTTAAGTTATATAAAAATTACATCTTATATATTTTGAAATAATAAAGTTATTTCATTTCTTGTAGAACTTAAAAAGGAGAGAACCCTAGAACTTTCCTGTATTGATCTGGGAACATTATTAAATCTATTTTTACATCTATAATTATGTAATGCCAAAACATCTGGAAGCAAAAATGAGAAATTTAATCAATTGGCATTTTACCCATACACAACCAAACACCAGATGTGGGAAAAGCTTGAAGGGTACTCAGATATTTTTGATGAATTCCAGGAAAAACAAACCTTAATTGTCCATTTATTAAACCTTCGGAATCTTGTATCTTATGGCAGTAATCTCATTTGGGGTGAAGAGGCAAGTTGAAATATCAGCGTTCAGTATTTCAACATTATCTCTTTTCTCGGTTTCTCAATTCTTCAATGTGTCCAGTGTTATAGATTTCCTTTAAAATGTTTCGCTTCTCAGAGCTATTTGAGATTTAGACATTTGTGATAGTTAGGGTAGCGTTTCAACTCGAATGACTTTTGCATCTGCCCCAGGAATGATGGAGCACACTTTTGGGTTTGTCAGAGTGGGGCAAGAGGGTGTGGCCTTGGGGCCTCTCTGACTCCTCCCTCTTCGGTTCGGCTCTACTTCCAGGCCACCAAGTACTAAGCAGCTTTGCTCTTCCATGCTCTTCTGCTGTGATGATTTCACAGTGGTGCCAGTTGACCATGGACTGAGATTGTGAGCCAGATCACACCTCAGCTCTTTTCAATTGTGGGTGTGGATATTCTGTCCAGTGATGAGAAAGTGGACAAATACAGAAAATTCCTGTGGGAGAAGTGGGGCCATTTTCTGTGACCATACCCAGCCATGCGTTTTAGAAACCTTTGGAAGTAGTTTGCTGCAGAGTTTGGAAGGGTTTGGAGGTGAAGGCTAGAGAAGCCCTAGAATGCTGTCGGCAGAGCTTGATGGCTGGTTCTGCTCAGAGCTAGAAGATCGAAGCGCTGACAGAAGGAACACAGTGAAAGCAATGCTCTGAGCATTCAGTTGTGAACAAGGACCGCATTGGCATTTGGACTAGAGGCCGTGTGCATTACACGTTGGTAGAAAATTTGTCTACATATCGTTCATGTCCTGAGACTTTGCAGTAGGATGGGATTAAAAGCCAGATGCTATTGAATTTGGCAGAGAAAATTTTAAGACAACTCAAAATTCAGGCTGTGGCATGGGTACTGCTGGGTTCTTTCAGCCAGATTTATTATGAGAATTCAGAGTTAAAAGGCATATTAAGAAATTTTTAAAAATTTGAATTTTGGCTCAGAAGGAATCATGTGTAAAGTTGGGACCAAAAGAGGTGTGGCTGCTAAAGAGAGTGGCACCATTAAAAAGAAAGCAAGCACTTTATACAGGGATAAGAAGAAGGATGACAGGGGCTGGGGATTTAGCTCAGTGGTTAAAGTGCTTTGCAAGCACAAGGCCCTGAGTTCAATCCCCGACACCAAAAAAAAAAGAAGGATGGCATGACATGAGGTCATCCCAGAAGTCTACAAGACCCCACCCAATGCAGGTACAAGAGCACAAAAGTGTAAACCTTTTATTTGAGAAGAGAGTCCATGGGGTGCCTGCTTGAGGAGGACCTCAAAGAGAATTTGTTTCCTGGGAATTCATTTAACTGTGTTTAGCCCTCCAAGCACCTGAGCCTGGTGTAGTCTTGGTTCAAGGAGCCCTGGCAACTACTTCTACTGACAGCAGACTTACATTACTCACATGGTGCTGGTTTTACTGGCATTCAGAATGCAAGGGTTAAAGGCTCGGGGCGGCTTCATGAAGACTTGGAAGGCCAGGCACAAGCCCGGAGAAAGCAGTGCATGAAGTTGTGGGGATGAAGCAAACGTGCAGTGGAGATTTCAGGAAGTTGAAGATGCTAGAAACATGGGGTGTCTGCTCAAGAAAGCTGCAAGCCAGGAGGGAAGTTGGTCCAAGAAGGTTCTGTGTGGGCTGCAACCAGCAAGGCCATCCGCTGGGGCTCCCTGAGTGCATTGGAACTCAAGTTTTACAACCACGTATCCCAGACGCTAGACATGTAGATGCGAGACTTCATGCTTGGCCTTTTGAGTTTCAGTCTTGATTGGATTCAATTCTTTTTTTCCCCCTATTCCTTTCTCTTGGAATGGGAATTTACCCTGTGCTGTGACACCTTGAGATTATGTAATCTGTTTTTGATTTTTACATGGGTTCACATCTAAGAGTTTACTTGAGTCTCACAAGACCTGACCTTCAACTTTTAAAAAGTGCTGGATCTGTTGAGACTTTAGGAAAAGGATTATTGTGTTTCTGGTTGTATGAAGTATATTTTTATTATGGTATGTGGAATTATAGGCTCGTACCTGTCTTTATTTGAAGATTAGTAAGGTTTAAGGAAATGTGTTTGGGTATCAAGTTAAAAAGGTGTGGGCAGTGGTGATTATGATGGAGTTTCAACTGTATAGGCTTTGGGATCAACCTTAGGGATTGGTGGTATAGGCTTAGAAGCGTGTCTGGTTGGGTCATGGAGGCGTGGCCTCAGGGTCTGTATTTGGTCTTGTGCTGCCCCTTCCACTTTAGCACCGTTCTGTTGTGCCATGAAGAAGCAGCTTTGCTCTACCAGGTCCTTCGGCCATGACGTTTGGGGAGCCACTAGACTGTGAATTAAAACATGTGCCCAATTACACTTCTCCTTTGAGGTGTGGGTGTCAGGTATCATGTCCAGAGGCAGGAAAGCTGACTAATACATTTTATTTATTTGCTTGAATTATATAACAATCATCTCTTTGAAAATGTATTATTACTACATGCTCATTATTACTCATGCTCTCTGTTACTCCCAAAGACTGGAAAGGTCAGTATTCTACAGCAGATTTTATTTGAAGAATTCAACAAAATAATGTGATGTTGTCTTCATTTAGCCACTTTATGGCTCTTTACCAATATTTCATTAATCCTTGCAAGATCTCTCTGAGGATGAAAAGGGCAGGTATTATTAGACCCATTTTTCAAGTGCAGAAAATAAGATAAAATGAGAAAAAAAAATAATTTCTTTAAGACAGTTGTAAGAAGCCAGCCCAAGCCAGTCCACATTCATAGCTGTAGAATTTCTTGAGACATTTTACAGTATTATATTATTAATGCTCAAACATGGCATGGATATCATGTATATATCCATCCGGATATGTAAATGTATATCGTATATATATCCATCCTGAGGAATATCAGGGGGTAAATTTTCTCTGTGCATTACAAAGAATATTAGAAAACTGAGAATTAATGTGTGTTTACTGCTTTGTGTCTATCTTTTGTCTGTATTATCTACGTGTCTATGCTATCCTTTGTTTATATGATGTTGCCCTCTACATGTACTCTAAACACATCCATTTCTTCTACCTTTCACCTCTGTAGCTCATGGTACAGCAGACTGCAATGACAGAGAATCTCTAGTACACTTCAGCAATGAGATGAAATGAAATACACAGCAACATTATTCTGACATCTTTATGGGAGTCCATATGAGTTTCTATGCTGCATCTATAAGTGAATGTATGTGTTAACATTTCATATAGATCATAATAATTATCTATACTATTTTCAAGATAAATGGAGCACAGTTGAAACCATCTGTAAGAGAGAAGAAAAGTGTTGAAGTTATGGGACATTCTTTTATATAAGTTGAAAATCCATTCCTTTTTCAACTCACTCTCCCTGGTAGTTTTCCCCTTTCTCCAACCTCCTTTCGATGTCCCTTCTCCTTTCATAAGGCGCGGAGCTTTCAGCAGATAACCTGTGGTTGGAGCGCTGTCTGGGTCACTTATTAACTGTGTGACTATGGGAAATAACTTTTAGGTTCTTAGCACTAGTCTCTAGTTTCCTCTTTGTATAATGAGACTGATAAAGTATCATAGCAATTTCGTGTGATCTAATGGAGAGAAGCCATATTTAGCACCTATCAGCATAACTGACACATCAAAATTGTTTGCTAATTACAGTAGACACATTAATATATTTGATATTTGTGTGTTGCTCATGATAAATTATTCATTTTTGATTTTCCATGTTCTCCCAGAAAATCTGTAACATCATGTTGGGTAACAGTAGTTAATGCTCTTCACTATTATTAATGAATGTCAGCCTTGCTCTGTTAGCCTGTGTTTTGCTGTTGCAGACTTAACTTTAGGCCTTTGTATATTTCATATTAGTTCCCCTATAAGAATATATGAAATAGATTGGATCCTAATCTATTCTTTACAGCTCTGAAGCACCTTCCAGTCTTGAACCCTACTTATTCAGCAAAACAATTAAAAACAACCATTCTTCCCCATGAAATCTCCAAATCATCAACTCAATGTGAATTTTTCTATTTTCTTGAATTTAAATCACAAATGTAAAAATGGTAGATGACTTTTTATACTTTCAGTTATGCATTCAAATACCCTAGGTTCAGCTTGCATATTCCCACAGAATGGAAGTTTGGAAAATAAATATGCAGAAAATCCAGTCAGGGATAATCAGAGATTTCCTTTTCAGCTCTGGCTCCCAACATTATTGTTTTACAGCTAATGTGCATGCTGTAGACTTGGCGTCTGTGCTCTGTGAGTCACATGGAAGGATCGATGTGATGCCTTGGGGAGGAAGAGGGGGACATGCAGACAATCTGTTGTCCTGAAGCCAAAAAATCCTGGGGTGGTAGATCTGAGGCTCCTGGTAGGAGCTTAGTATTCAGAGAGTGTCACCGTCTGAGCTGTCTGAAGGAATAATAGTGACATCTATTCCAACTCTGGCGTGGGTGGGTACAGTTCAAGACATTCTCTGTTGTAGATGATTAGAAACCAGAACTGGACAGCAGGAGCTGGCCTGGCAGATGAAAAAAGACTGGACAGTTCTGCACAACATTTATTAACATAGGTTTTAGAGGAATCCAGACAAGAGAAATTTTTCCTTCTATCCTTTTATGTCCGGTGCAAGATCAAATCTTAGGTGGAGTACTTACAAGATATATAACCAGAGGCAACTTGCTTAATATCACTGCCCCAACAGGAAGTTATTGCCCACATGCTCTGGCCCTCACTGGAAACCCAGGTGGACTATACTGGGATACATATACTAGCTGATTAGAAAGTACTCTATGATACTGTTTCTGGGGCTTAATATGATGAAGAATCACCTGGGGATCTTGTTAAAACACAGACTCGAATTCCCTGAGTCTGGGGTGCGGATTTGGTATTGCTAATAACGTTCCAGGTGAGGCTACTACTGCTGGCCAGTGAACTAACTTTGAGTAGCAAGGCTCCATTCATATTTAATACATATTATTACTCCTTATACATATTTAATAACAACCGTCAAATAAAACCTTATACTAGTGTTTCTCGACATGTATCATACTTACCTGAAGGGATTATTAAAGTACAGATTACTTGGCCTCAGAAACCCAGCTTCTGAGTTTCTGATTCGGTGCACCTGTGTTGAGGTATGTGAGAATTTGTATTTTAAAGAAGTTTTATAAGTGATGCTCATCCCACAGGATGGAACATGAATTGAAAACCACTGACCTGATCCTGTTCTTTCACAATCAGAGAACTTTTGTTTACAGTTTTGAAATCATATTTGTTAATTTTAGGAAAATGATAATCCTTTTTAAATTAGACCTTCTATTTCAAATAATTGTATATTTGCCCAACGTTCTAAGAAATATGAGAACTCCTGTATGCCCTTAACACAGTTTCTTCACACGCTAGCGTCTTGTGAAACTGTAGAGTAGTGTTACAACCAGTGTATTCACTAGGTACAATCAATCTGATTCATTCACTTATTTCCAGTTGTACTAATATCCATTGTGTGTGAATGCACACGTGTTTAATTCTCTGTCATCTTATCACATGTGTCCATTTAGGAATACATCAGTACAAGCAGGACACAGAGGAGTTATGCTGTCTCAAGGGTCCCTCTGGCCCTCCCTTCCTCCCAGCCCTATCCCGAATCCCTAGCAACCATTAATCTATTCTCACATTTTACCACACCATTTTAAAAATGTTATTTAAATGGAGTAATATGGCATATAAACAAATATAGGTTTTTAAAACTTGCCGTTGCTTGAATCTCACTACTGTATTCATATTTATTATAGTGTGGGCCCCACACATCTTGTTTTGGAAGCTTCCCAGTTAATCCTAATATTCGGATAGAATTTATAACCATTGCCTACCAATAAAGGGTATCCTTAGCTGTATGGATTAATTATCACTGAGAAGACATGGATAAATTTGCCTTTTGAGTGACCAAATATCAAAATTAGACTGTAATATGAAACTTGTGAAATCAGAAATGTTTTTGGAAGTGAATTTTTTGATCATCAAATTACTCCTAAATCAAGTGGTAGAATCACTCATTTGGTAAAGACTAGATCTGACTGTAACTTGGAAAATTATTTTAAACATGCTACTTTTCTTTTTTTTTCCATTTTTTTTAAATTTTAAACCAAGAACATGTATTGGTACATTTTACATATAATGGTTACATTCATCACATTTATTTTGTACCTGTACATGATGCATCTTTGTTCTCCCCCCTCTTCCCCGCCCCTCCCCTCTGTTCCCTCCTTCCCTATTTAGAGCAGGTTTATTCTTAATTTTCCATATTTTCCCTTTCCCTTTTCTTTCCTTTGTTGCCTTTCTGCTTTTCCCCTTCTTTCTTTCTAGTACTCCTCTCCTTTGTATATTATCTTCCTTTTATATAATATCTATTACACCTCTTTGTCCTTATTTACAGTTATGATTTCTCATATCAGAGAGACAATATGCTACTTTTCATATTGGGAACAATACTATTGACAATTATTTACCCCACAAACACCCATGCTTTCCTTTTTTCTATCAAATATGATGTAAGCCACATCAAAGAGATTGGTATTTATTCTTCTTGTTTTCAAAATAAATAAATGCATTTAACTTTAAGTTATACACATACCATATACATATGCATCATTTATGTGCTCCACTAAATGTTATATGAAAATCAGTGTCATGGGAAGCTATGTGTGAGTTCGTGTCACATAACATTGAGGAAATAGTTTTTCGGTAAATCAGATTTGCAGATTCTCTTTTTTAAAAAAATATATTAACTTCGAATTTTCCTTCTTCATGTCTTCTCTTTCTTCTCTTAGATATGTCTTATAAAGTAGCATTACTTAGATTTTTCATATTGAAAATGAATATTAACTCGCATTTTGAGGGATTTCGCTTAAAATTAAATTGATGGGAGGATAAGGGAAGGGAAAGTAAAAATAATCTATATATGATATTTATATGTACCAATTCCCCCATGTAAAAAGTAATTATTATTTATCACAAACATATACTGAAGTATTAAAACGTCAGGTGATTTGTTAAATGCTTCTTATACTCCCACATGTAATTATGTTTACGCTACCATTATTAATATGGCAAACAATCCATGTTATCAATGAGAACTAAAATAAATAAATAAATAAATAAAACTTTTTTAAAGTTTAGAATTCAGAAGTGATGCTGTTAGAATTCTTTTCCAAATACCTGAGACTTCATAACAAATCAACCCCAAACTTTGTGTCTCAGAACAATAAGAATCAAACAAGTTTTTCGTAAATATATGATTTGGGCAGGGAAACAGGATCAGCTTATCTCTCATCGACCTGATTTGAACTGGTGCGTCTTCACCGGGGCTAGGAGATTCACGTGCTCAACCAAGTAGCTGCAAAACTGGTATTTGTTTTGATTTATCCACAGAAGAGTCTTGTCACTAGATGGCTCGTTATCTGGAATCAATGATGTCTGAGTTCTAAGAACAAACACCCAAAGAGTGATAGATTAACACCTACCAGTTTTTATGTCTGGGGAAGCTCTGATATTGGTGCAGCATTAATTCCATCAGGTTCTGTAAGAACCCCGATTCAAGGGAAGGGACTCAATGAGGAAATTTTTCCTGACATGCTTTAAAATGAATAGAAGACACTTGTGACCATAACTTCTTTGTATTCCTACTAATAGCACTACAGTTTTAACTCAGTACAGCATTGTTTCAATCTTACAGTTAAACATACCAACATCTAAGTCAAATAAAGATACATTTTGAGAGGATAAACTTCTCTGGAAGACCTGTGAACTAAATAAACAAATTGCCTGTCTACCATATACCCAGTGTCCTATGATGTGATCCGGTGAGGAAGATTTTTGTAACCACTGTTACTCAAGGAGAGAGAAGCTGGAGGTAACAGCAGTCATTGGTAAAGGATAGTTCTTTAAATCAATTGGTTGTATCTTGCTGGTTCATTGATTACTATCCAGGACTGATTCACTGAACTAATTCTCATACATTCTTGGCTCTATTCTCATGATTTTTGGTTCTACTTCTGACTCCTCTTCCTCCTTCTTCTGCTCCTCCTCCCCGTCTTCTTTTTCTCCTCTACTTCTTGGTTTCTTTTCTCTTTCTCCTTCTTCTTTTTAATTCTCGTTCACTTCCTTCTTCTCCTCTTCTCCTTCTCTCTTCTTCCTTCTCTTCTTCTTTACATAAACTATTTATAGCTGAAGTATCAGTTTGCAAGGTGCCTATAAATATTTGAGAGTAGGGGCTGCTTGTCATTGCTGTCTCTTTTAGTAGAAGCCAATGCATTTCCTTTAAAGTCTTTGTAAACTTTCTATAAGCTACTTTGTAATTCACTTCATTAGATAAATGTGCTCTTCTGGCACCTAGTGAATATCGTGCAGTCGATACTTTGAAGATTTTAGCAGAGGAATCCTGAGAAACATTTTGCCTGTATGATCTTCAGAAAGTCTCTCAGAAAGTTCCCAAAAGGAACCTCAGAACTTCTTGAGATATTAACATGAAAGGAAGATAATTTGCCAATCTCTATGCCATCTATGAACTGGGACTTTTAACTTGGGATCTGTTTTTTGCTGGAAAATCTAAGAATGAAAAAAATTTTTTTCAAATTCAGTTGACCTTGGCTTCTGGAAAAGTTCCTTCTTCAGACAGTTGTCTCCATTCTCATTTTATTTGGTCAATGAGAAGAAACCACATAGCACTTTTGATAATCTGTTTCTGGCTGGAATCACTTTCATTAGATCATCAAATTCATTAGGTGTATTTCATTATTATTATTATTATTTTTTACATAGCTCACAGGTAGCAGCCTCAACCCTCGCTCCATATGAGAATCGCCTTTCAAGTTTCAAGAACATATTCCTTGTTTCAGTCACATTGAAGTAAGACTCACCCACAAATTCCTCAAGCCCTTTATTCTTACAGGAGTGCTGTCTCTGGTGGCCCTTTGGGTTCTCACTAACAGTCTTCTAAATTTATATAGCTCCTGTTTGTAACATGGTCCCAAAGCCAACATCACGTATTTTAAATTTTCATTAAGGCAGCACCTTTCACCCAAGCACTAAAATCTTGGTTATATACTGTTGCATAACAAACAACTCCAGAACTCAGTGCCATGAAAGAGCTACACCAGTTATTCTGTTTACAGATATAAAATCTGGGCAGGGCTTGTCAGGGTCTTGTCTCTGAAGAATGTGGTACCAGCTGGGACAGCTTGCAAGTGGCTAACCAGTCCCAAGGTGGCTCATCACATAGCTTGCAAACTGGAACTGGCTGTCAGCTGCCTTTTTAGGGGAGTTTGTGCTTGAGGATCCCCAAGTGAAGCAAAATTGAAGATTTCCTGGTGTTAGGTTTCCAGGGGCCCATTTTAAGGGAGCTAGGAAGGGGAAACCGGTAACACATTCAGACTTGAGCCTAGAAATTAGCACAGTGTCACTTTGTCACATCCCATCAGTCACAGACACTGAGTTCCAGGAAAAGGAGAATATACTCCACCCTTTAATGGGAGGCATTTCAAAAATCTTGCATACTGCATTTTTAAATTGCCACATAAATTCGATTATACAAAAGGGATTGTTAAATAGGACAGCTGACATTCTCAAAATCATTTAAAATCATTAAATAATAATATTTAAAGTATAGTTTGCTCCATTATTAGAAAGTACTAAATATTACAAGACACTTCATAAATGTTTTTATAGTTACTAGTCCTAAAATGCAGAGTTTTGTGAAACCAGAGATCATTTTTTATTTTACCTGTTCCTTCACAAACTCCTTTAGATATTTTCTTTGTGTTTTATCATGGTTAAAACGAGTTCTTTATAATAATAATAATAATAATTTTATTATTAATATTTTTATTATTATTCAGTTCTGTGTTAAGGCTTGCCTTTGAAGTCTAATCAGGACTAAGATGTGGGAGTATTTCCTGAACTCGCTAAATTTTTTCTGTTTTCTCTGTAATCTAAGAATATTAGTAAAACTTGTCTTTCTTAAATCAGACAAATCTGTGATGATGAATAGAGACAAGGTATTGAAATTAAAAATAGAACATGGACAGGAATGCAGTACTGTATTTCCTTATTGCAAAGATATTTAATCTGATTTCCAATGATTTATAAAGCGGGGCCTCAGTCACTGGAAATCTGGTTGAGGGAAAGTTGAAGGTGTGCAGATGGGAAGCTGGGTCTCTGCTGATCAAAATCTAGGCGACTATGAAGCTCACTTCCACAGCTCAGAGGTTCATATTCACTAGAATTTAAGTTTAATAAAATATGTTTTTCCAAACACTACAAATGATTTCAATAAGGATGAGTGATGAAAACACTTTGGGAAACATTGTTGAGAGAATGAAAAGAAAGTAGAGATTCATACAAAATGTACTGTTTTTGTCTAGACAAGATATTGTACCAGGTACCTTGTGAGAAGAGCACATTATGTTAAAATGACACTTTCATATAATTGCTATCTGTACATGAGAAATTTCACATCAGTAGTATATAGGGAATAAAAACAAAACTTTGGCATTATATAGTTATACATCGCAAGTGTGTGTGTGTCTGTGGAGGGCCATTGTTGCCTCATAAATCTAAAAGGAACTGGCCTTCTATTAGTGATGGTTTGTATTTTCTTTTTTACTTTTTCTAGTAATTTTCTATATTATGTTTTTCTATCTAGAATTTTTTGAAAATGTTTTCAAGGGTTTTGAAAAGTGAATTTGCAAATGGAGCGGATGGCAGATAAATTTAAATTTACCTTAAACATTTGGTGATAGAAAAATCTTGGTGGGTATTGAGAAAGTAAGAGAGGAAACTGATAGAGAATATGCAATTTGCTCTTATTATCCATATTAGGGACACAAAATGTACAAATCACCAGGGTTTTGAGGGACTGGAAGTAAAAACATAGGTAAAAATAATTTCTATTAATTAAAAAGAATAAAAATCAGTTACTTTTGCTTGACTAAAAATGATGCATGAATTATGCAGATAATATAAAAAAGAGAACAATATCTCTACAAACTCACTGTTTAGAAAAAACCACTATTAGCATTTAGTGTGTTTCCCTTTAGTTTTTTTTTCTATAATTTTAACTCATAAGCAATTTAAATAGTCACTTCCCCCTCGTATGCAATGAAAAATCATTTATAGGCATCATATTATTGACTACCTGATAGTCCATTGAATAGCTAGATTATAATTTACGTAAATTTCTCTCTAATCTGAGAATTTAAACGTTTTGCTGTATAATCTTTGACATTTTGAAACATGAAGTGGAAGAAATATTATAAAATTATGTCACTTCCATGAATATATATAGATATATACATACATACATACATGTGCATGCATCTGTATAAAATATATTTTTAGTAAATACATAAAGAAATACATCAAATGCCTAAAATGCACATACAAAATATCTAATTCAGTTCAATCATTTTACTGATAACACAGTTCTATCATTTGATTGTTTTCAGATTATTTTAGCTAAGTTGATTGTGACCTCTCATAAAAAATTATGAGTTTCTAAGATTAATAAGGTGCTTGACCACTAACAAGTGAACAGTTGACATTTACCCAATATGTTTCACTCTTTGCTGGGCCTGTGACTGTTTGCCATAAATCTCTCATCTTTTTTTTTTAATTTTATTTTAATGGTACATTTTAGATGTACATAGTGATAACATTCATCATAGGGGATTTGTACCTGTACATGATATATCTGTTGCTTCTTTTTTTCCCATTTTCCTCCCCTCACCCCCTCCTCCCTCCCTATTTACAAAAGTTTTGTTTCCATTTTTTCCCTTCCGTTTCTTATTTCTCTTGTCCCTCATCTCAATTTGAGTTTCTGAATTAAAGTATTTTCCATTAAGCAAAATCCACTGTTCTTCGTAACAACTGTCCTGTAATAGTCCACCCACCTATCCGGACAACCATTCACCCACCAGTTAAATACATCTTCATCCATCTACTAATTTAGTAAACATTTATTGGCTAATCTTTATGTACAGAGTACTGGGCCAAGTTTAACGTGTGTCCTTAGTTGCCCTGTTGTGCCTCCTTTGATGTCCTGAATCAATTCTAAATGTGTATTTTGCATGGTTGTGTTGACTTTGTTGAACAGGCTAGAGTCACGCAGTGCCAGGAGACCTGGTGAAGAAGGTGCATGAAGACACACTACCTTAATATTTTTGCAAGCCTGTCATTCTGTTGGGGGGCACTTGCCAGCAGCCTTCACCGTTTTTTTGAACAGACATTCCAGAGCCATAAAATATGACTTCCAGAACTGCTTCAGAAAGTGGCAAGAAAAGTGAGATAACTTTGTTCACAGGGAGGGGATAGGTGTTTTGGGGAGTATCAGTAACAATGTGTTTTTTACTGTAATACAGTTTTTAAAATTTTAGATACTATATTTTTTGATCATCCCTGTATGTGAGCTAGAAAAGATTTTGTATTTGAGAATTTAGATATCTATTTTTCTAGAAAAGAGAAGGAACTCCATACACAGAACTCAGTTTGAGGTCTTACACTGAGATGCAGAAATGTTGGGTGTCATGTCTATGTGCCTTAAAAGTAGTAACCATAATTTCTTCACTTAAATACAGTCAAAGTGACTTAATTTTCAGTAAGTAAATGTAGAGGAAGAGACAGAATATAATAATAGGTTGAAGACAGGAAGGCTGTTACTGTTTTGCATCAGAATTTAACCATTATTATACTTCCCTTCTGAACTTGAATAAGGTTCCCTTACAGTCCAGCTCTGAAATGGAGGATGCACATCCTTCGGCTCACTTTTGCCCTCATAGTTGGATTTGAATTATAAATTGTAGTATGTACTATTTATTAACCAGAATTTAGAGATGCAAACTATTTTTATCTTATGAAATCTGAATTTTCCTCATCCTGTTTATCACTTTGCAATGATATCAGCCAATTTTGCTGAAGAAATCCACTAGATTAGTAAAATAGTTTAATAAGGAATTACTGTTACATTTTTGATTTCATAATATTTATGAGAAATACAAATTATCAAAAAATATGTCATACTTCGATTTTAAACTTGAAAAAATATCCTAGAATAAAATGCTATGGATTCTTTCTTCCCACAAGTTAAAAATATGTCATGTATCTCCACTATTTCATCAAAAGCTATGGCATTCGTACGTGTATCTGAGACGTGTGGTATGGTGAACTGCCTCTGGACCTTGCATATGACACTTTTTTTTAAATCCTTAAATATCTTGTCATATGCCTATGTTTTGAAATACTATTTTTCTATCAAGGTCCAGATGAACTGTCAACTCTTTTTGGAAGCTGTACATGTTGCTTACAACTACAAGAAGGAGGAGAGGAGGCAGTGTGATCTAAATTGTAATTACAGTTATTTGTGTATGTGCCATCTGTTTCCCCTCCAGATTAATACCATCAAGGGCAGAGACTATACCTTACACTTTTCTATAATCCCTTCAACTCCTAACACATACAGTATCATATTGTAAATGTTGGAAAATATTTATTGAATGACTAAATAATATTTATGGCTGTCTTTTGGATTTTGTTACAATTTAGCCATTTGCTTATAATACATCAAATATTATTTAGGAAAGGTAAATGTCAGATTATCAAGATTGATGAAAAGAAAATGGCACAGGGTACTTGCAAATATTCTGAGGTGGGAATGTGTCCAGTGAACTTTTCTAAGAAATTAAAGTATCTAACGAGCACACAGTATTTGGGTGCATCCTTTAAATTTAATAACCCAATACTAATTCTTTGTTAAAACCTAGTGTAGTTTTCTCTTACATTATTTCAATTCAGTAACCAAGAAAAGAATGTATAATTCCATTTGCAGTCTGTCAGTATCACACACAAGTCTATTACTACCCTTAGAAAGTAATTTTACTTACTAATCATTCAAAAATCTGTGATGCGGCACCTGCAATATCAGTCATGTTCTTCTTTTAGGCTTCTGCAGTAACTGCTTCCCTTGCCTGGAATATGTGTCCTCTTCGTGTAGTCGTGGCCAATTCCTTCAGCTTCTTTTTTCAAATCGGCCTACTGTGATCTCCACTTACTCTGCTTTATTTGCTTTTTTTTTTCCTTATTTTTTATTTTTTTATTTTTTAAACAAGAACATGTATTGGTACAATGTACATATAATGGTTACATTCATCACATTTATTTTGTACCTGTACATGGTATATCTTGGTTCTCCACCCTCTTCCCCGCCCCTCCCCTCTATTCCCTTCCCTATTTATAGCAGGTACATTCACATTTCTCCATGAATTCCCTTTCCTTTTTCCTATCCCTCTTTTCCCTTCCCGCTTCTCCCCCTCTCTCCTTCCAATGCTCCTCTCCTTGGAATATTATCTTCCTTTTAGATTATATCTATTACACTTCTTCATCCTTTTTTCACATCCATGGTTTCTCATATCAGAGAAACAATTCGATGTGCACTCATAAGTGTCCGATTTATTTCACTTAATAGTATGCTCTTGAAGAACATCCATTTACATACAAATGACTCTAGTTTATCCTTTTTTGTGGCAGTGTAGTATTCCATTATGTAGAAAAACCACATTTTCTTTAGCCATTCATTGGTTGTTGGGCATTTAGGCTGTTTCCGAGACTTAGCTATTACAAATTGTGTTGCTATAAACATGGTTGCGCATACATGGTATGAGGATTCCAGTTCTTCTGGGAAGATCCCCAGTAGGAGGATAACTGGATCAAATGGAACCTTTAGTTCTAGTTGTTTGAGGAATCTCCATATTGATTTCCATAGTGGCTGGACCAGTCTACATTCCGACCAACAATGGAGGAGGGTTCTAACAGTTAATCCTTCCTAGCAAACGATGTGATTTAGTTATTATCGTGCTTATCATTCACAAACTCTTTCTCACGAGTAGAACATCTTAGGCTGTGAACTGGTATTTCCCTAACGTCTAGAAGAGAAGCTTACTGCTATGAGTAGAAGACTAGTAGTAGCAAGCTTGCAATAAATATTTATTAGATGAAGGAGAAAGTGGGGAGAAACCTTTGAGCAAATGAATGTAAAAGGGATAAAACAGGAGTAGGTTATTAACAGTTTTTATTTAGCTTAAGCAGTATTGGCTAATACCTACTTGTGTCAGATAGCTATCTAGTAGTATAATAACTTGCTTGGCTGTCATAGCAATAGTTAGACTACAAAGTTCACCACAACTCACTGTAATATTATATTTTAGTTTTCAAAAATGAAGTGAGAAGAGCACATAAGAGAGTTAGCTTGTTAGTTACCTTTTCTGGACAGTATCCTCTGTTCATGTAAAACTTCGTAACTACTTATGTGGTATCCTTAATAAAGCCAAAATTTAGGCAAAAATAACTACAAAAAATTTAGATGTGCTTTTGCAATTGAGCACACAGGAATCTCACCCTGTGCATTGCATCAGTATATACTCTTTGTCTGACCATAGGGAGGCAATGAGATAACTTCTCATTATTTTTGTTTTGCTATCTATATATTGGACACCGATATATATTAAACACTAACAGGGCAACTTTTTAGCTCTTATTACCTTTTTCTTTTCCTTTCCTTTCTTTGCCTTCATTTTCTGTTGCTCAGAAACTATGCTCATTGTTATTCATATGATTAAATGATTTGTTTAATTGCCTTAATATATTAGGCAATTAATTCTTTTTAGTGTTGAACAAATTCCAACAATTTCCTGAGAAGAAATTATAATGAAGTTTTATGTATAAGACATTAAAAGCTTACACTTTTTTCCCTCAAATAGTTCTGAAAAAAATCACCTGGATAGACAATATTTGAAATTATAAAATTCTGAGTTGCTCTCATGCAGTTAATTAAAATACATATGGATATTGGGATGGGAAACTGCATAGTGAAACTCACTGATAGCACTTTTATTGGAGAGAATTTTTTTGCAGAGAATTCTGGAGCAACATCTCTACCAGTAAGAATTTAGTGGGGAGAAATCTTGCAGGGCGTATAATAAGCTAGAGTCAACCTGCTTGCAGGAAAAATAGTCGTTTGTAGTGCTGTGTATGCATGAACTGTAATTTTAATGTAGGAACCAAAAGAGATGGAAAATTATAACAACTTCTAATTTGGTTTCACTGAGTCAACACTGAGATACAACTTTCCCAATATAAATTTGGTAGTTACAACGTGAGTCAGAATGATAAGCAGTGTTTTAATTTAATATGAGAGAAGATCCTTAAACCCACCCCACATCCTCCTCTGGGGCTCCCCTTGCTCTACCACAGTCTTGTCCTGTGGCTCCCGCAGCGGTCAGAAACTTACTTCTTTGGAGAATTACTAGTTTTTCGCTTGAAAACCTGCGCTAGCACTTCCTTGTTGTAACCCAGAATAGGTCCCGCAACTTCTTCTTTCTTCTTTCTTTTGTTGCCCACTAAAATACAACATTTCTAAGAAAAACTATTTACATAACACAGTTTTTGTTTTCTGAAGTAATGACAGGAAATGTAATCTAATGTACAATTCGTGAGGTGTCTGGATTTCAGATGAACTTGCATCAGTTAGGAGATAACTTGGAAATGTGGAGCAAAATGTAAAAAGGGACACTAAATACGATTTAACCCTTTTAACATTCTGCAGTTTGTTTGGTGTTTTAGTACATGATTTCTCTCAATTCTCTCACTAAACCATGAGAGAGGAATTATCTTGGCTTTGAGTGTATATGTACTATGTACAGTTCTTTATGTTGAATGCAACAATGAGCCATAAAGACTCAAAATTTCTTTCTAGATGGAGCTTACATTCTATTAATGATACCTGAGATATGATAAATTATCATTTATCCAATCAGATAAAAAACTAAATTTGTCCTGCCAGAGGAGATACCAAGACACATTCTTTCTTCCTAAAAGCAAAGCTTCACAAAGTCTGTGTACAAATACAGCAAGAATTATTACTGTCTTCCCACCTTTCACAGGATTCAGCGTATAGAGAGGGAAACATTTTTAAATGAAGGAAGTTTTCTCACTGTGCTTCTTATATTGATCCTGCTCAAACACTGGAGTCCTTTTTAAATGTTTTTTTCCTAGTTACATTCTGAAGTGCAAACTAGGCCCATTGAGGCAAATTTTGCCAAACATAGCGATATCCACAAGAATTTGAGAAAATTTGCTTAAAGATTTTAGTACAGACTATCCGAATGAAGTAAATTTTCTACTCAGTCTTCCCTAAATATTGTAAGCTCTTAGCATGAATAGCCAGAATTCAATTAACTCATTTCTTTCCTCTATAAAAGAGAATTATAAAAAAAAAGTTTCCCTCCCAAATGGCCTATGCCTACTTCAGAGCATCAGCTGAGGTACATACTCTAAGATATATTTGCCCCATGGAAGCCATTGCTCCGTGATCATCATTGGTTGCCAAGAAGTCTGCTGCTGTTGGTGCAGTTTCCCAACAGTCACTAAGAGAGAGGAGTAGGTCTTATTCCATTTCCATATTAGGGATGGATACTCAGAATCCAATTGTCAGAACAAAGTAGAGTAAGGATAGAACTGATTATTGGAAGGAAAGAAATAGGAAAATTTGATGCATATAACTTGACACTTCATCCCTTAATACATTGTCTGTAAGCCCCAAGAAAAATAATTTGGGTAGGGAAATGGCAGTCACTTAAAGTGGTTAATGCTTTCCAATTTTTTTTCTCCTTTACTTTATCTACTTTTATTTTTATAAGAAGTTTTATCTATACCTTAGTGGAGTTTTTTGTCTACTTGTGTTTATGTTTATTATCTCCACTGCCTGTCAGAGTACTTGGTACCCAGTGGGTGTGAAGTCAATGTTTATTGAGTGAATGGACATTGGTGATAATACTTTTGAAGTTGCATCCTGTTTATGAAAAAAATAATTATGACCCTATCTCCATAGAATTACTGTAGGGAAAAAAAAAAAAGGGTGGTGCCTGAGAGCACGTGAACTGTGATCAGCCCATGACGAGCTGATGAAGATGCTGGCATCCCGATAAGACATACAAAGTCCATCAATGAAGGAGCTTCTCAGGTTGCCATTAGGGCCTCACTGTCAGTTTGACTGTCCTGAATGGGACTTATGTAAGGAATACACAGAGCTTGGACCTCAGCATGTAAGTTCTATATGAGCTAGTGGAGCAGAGGAAGAAGTCAAAGTGGTCGGCCATCCACTAATTGGCTCAAGTGTTTCGATGGAGAAAGTCTAGAGCAAACTGATTAATGTTATTCAAGGAATGTGCAACTTATGGAGACAAATTATTTTGTTTTTTAACCCAAAAAACTTTGCTCAAGGACTTTCCCCAATCATACCAGGCTATGTCAAGGAGATCACAAACAAATGGATTATTTGAAACAGCAAAATTGCAGATGCCAAGAATAACTTAGCATGTTTTTTTGCTTGTGGTGCATTTCTATTGCATTTGTCCCCTTTTCTTTTATTTGTTCATTTTTTTCCCTTGCTAATGTGTTAAGGCAAGTCACATTTTAACATCTTATTTTTTGTCTTTGACCTGTTTTGTTTGTTTTTTTTTTTAAGAAATTACGGTATTTTTGGTACCATATAGAGATTTTTCCCATCATTCAGGAATTCAAGAACAAAATTAATCATTAGTACTTTTCCTTTTTGACATTATTTTGTTAATAAGATGAAAACATCTGTTTTTTCATTTTATCATGTTTTCAAATAAGCTTGATGCATCATATGCCAGTCTGCATCTCAGTTGCTCTATGTTACGAATTTGGAGAATAAATTACTAAGTCCAAAATTAGTTTAGAAACTTTCTTTTATTAAGGTAGCTATTTCAGAAATGAGTTTTGTGCAGGACCTAATTTTTAGCTAAGACTGAAAAAAAATGGTAAAAACAAAGATAAGTGGTTACAAAGATTCCGAGCAACACAACACCATCATATTGAGGTCCTCTGTATTATCGCTGCAAATACATACAAAATTACAAAGCATTTACCATTACATACTGATTTGAATATTTTAACCAATACATCATGCTAAATTCTATTACAAGCATTCATAATATTCTGTACTTAGCTACTTTTCTAATATACAGGAACAGATGGTTTATGGATAAAAATACAGTTGGAGGAAGTAGTGATGTATAGCTGTAACTATGTATATCTATGTTTTCATTCAGATATATTCAAGCCATTTAATAGTAACATCTGGGAGTCAATGAACATTATCCATTTTAATGTTGTATGCTTGACACTGAGGTGCTGGGTCGGGCTGCAACCATTTCAGGCAGCTCAGATAATCCTGTATTTTGAATTACGTATGTACATTTTAACACATTATGGTGCATATATTTTTGTCTACTGTCACAGTAAATGCTGAATTCACTATGCCCAAAGCAGAGACCAGAGAAAGGCAGTCTTAAGAGACTGGTTATTGTTTTATTTTTTGGTTGTTGTTGTTTAGAGCATTAACTAAAAATAACACAATCTTAATTACCTCCCATGGATTCCATTAGACACTGACCAGAGTCCTTTTCAACTCAGAGGATTAGAATAAGTTTATTTTTTGTCCAGTGTTCAACGAGTAGAAAATGATTTACAATTTAATTTTCTGAGGGAAATAATGAACTTATTACACTGTGATATGGAAAGAAAATAAATGTTTTCTTTATGTCTGCGATGGTAGCTTTTGTCAGACAAACTCTCCTACTGTGAACAAAACTATAAAATAGAAGAGAAAAACACTATTTGAAGGTATCCAGTGTTTAAGGTACCAAAAGTATAAGAGAGAGAAAAGAAACAAATTGAAGTCTCCTAAATTTAGCATTGTTTCTTCCCTTCGGAAACTCTTTAAATGTAAATTAGATAAAGAATTAAAATATGTAACAACAATGATACAGAAAAAAAAAGAATATTAACACATTTTCATAAACAATGCATAGCAAACATTCTTACATTGCATTTGAAATGTTCGAAATACAACTATAAAATATACTCTAATAAGACAAGGACATATATAAATATTATATTTAGTATTACACTAATATATTTATAAAAGATTATGCAATATAGTAATGGAAGAAATGGAGTAATTGAAACTGATTAATCAAAAAGCTGGTGTTGGGAAGAAAATGTCCAAATGGGAAAGGGAACAAGGGAGGGGAAAGGAACAGAGGGACAAGAGAAATAAGAAATGGAAGGAAAAAACGGAAACAAAGCTTTTGTAGATAGGGCAGGGGGAGGGGGTGAGGGGAGGGAATGGGATAAAAAGAAAGCAACAAGATATGTCATGTACAGGTACAAATCCCCTATGATGAATGTTATCACTATATACATTTAAAATGTACCATTAAAATAAAAAAAAAAGCTGATGTTGGAAAATTAAGGAAAACTGATAAAGAATTTTTTTTAAAAAACACATTAGGAAAATCAAATCCAAATATATAAGTAATCATACTAATTATAAATAGGGTACCTATTTGATTAATAGAAATATATTTTCAGATTAAATTTAGATATCATCAATATGCAAGTCACATTTCTGATCAGAATTAGATCTTTGATATGAAGATACATAAAGATTAAAAGGATTAAAAAAATATGTGTACAAATTCAAATCAAAGTAAAGTAGCTCAAATATAAATTGAGGAGAAAGAAATATTAACAAAAGTAAGTAGAACAATTTAATAATGATAAATGATAAAATTAAACAAGATTTAAAAATCCATCTAAATTTGTCTGCCCATAATAAATTTTTCCAAGAATAGAGTAAAAAACTGAGCAACTCAAAGCCAGAAATAGACAAACCAAGTTCTAAAGGTTTTTACCTACAATCTGCTACTAATAGAGGTAGAAAAATATACTACATAGAGAATATTTGAATATCATGATTAACACTCTTATATAATTGTAACGTATAAAACACTGCAGTAAATATTAGAGAAAATAATGCTTATGAACATTTGAAACATTTACTCGAAATGCTCAAAATTGGGCCATAAAACAACTAACAACACAAGCATAATGTGCCTTCTTAATAGAGAAGCAAAGAAAAATGATTGATAAAAATAAATTGTTTTTAAGCATTGGAAATACTTCTAAATAACCTGTGGGAAAGAGCACAAAATCACGAAGAGGATTAGCACATTTACAAAGAGGACAAGATCAACATGATGACATGACATAACGTGTGGGAAGCAGCTGACAGTGCCTTCAGGGAAATTAGTCTTAAATGTCTGTATTAGACAGGAGAAAATAGTAAAAATCACTTATCTAAACATCCACTTTAGAAAGGCCACAAGTGAGCAGAAAATTGCAACTTAAAATGTATTAGAAAAAAAAAATGTGTTAGAAAGGTGGGAAAAAAAAAGAACATGAGATGGAAAATAATGTAACTGAAAACAAGGGTACAACATTGAAATTTAGCAGAACAGCTGTTTGTCCACAAACGTGAATAAAGTGGATAAAAAGATGCATGGAGAGCTATAAATTATAAATATAATGAACGAAAAAGGGATGTCATTATTAGTTCTGTGGGTATTAAAAGATAATATTTAGAATACTTATTCCATTAGTACTGATTGTGCCAATAATTTTTAAATGTATGTAACATAGACTAGTAAATTTAAAAGCACAGCATCTGCTAATGTCCATGAGTAAGAAAAAGATTAAGCTATGTATATACCCTTCTTTATTGAACAAATGAAACCCATAATATCTCAGTTTTAATACACATCACTGAGGTAAACAATATCAGAGTAAAGTAAGAGGAAGTATTTTCCATCTTGTGTCATACAGCCAGAGTAATTTTTGTACTTAAACTTGATAAAAATGTAACAAGAAAGGAGAATTAACTGCCTGCTCCTCATATGCCAAAATCCTACATAACTCACTATCAATTTATAATCACTAGTGTATAAAAATGATGCTGCACTCAGAAAATACAGGTACAAGTTTTAAGATTTGAAAATCTAATAATGCAAATAAAAATATTGAGAGAAAACATATATGATCAATCTTAATTCATACACAAAATATTACATACTCATCTCTTGTTCGAGATAAAAACTCCTTGCAACCTACAAATAGAAAAGAACTGAATCTGATAAAAAGTAACTGTAGAAAACTTATAGGAAATATCAGCTAAAACAGCAAAATATTGAAGTATTTCTTTTGGAGATGTGAGTATATATGTCTACTGTTGCTATTTTTTAAAATTATACTGAAGGTTTTATCCAATACAATAAGGGATAAGGAAGAAATAAAGCTATAATGATTAGGAGAGGGAGAAATAAAGTTGGCACTACTCACAGACAACATAATTTAATACATTAAATAAAAAACCTGTTACAAATAATAAGTAAATTTTGCTTGATTGTTAGAGTTATAACATAATTGTGTATTTATTTACCAGCAATACAAAATAAAACAAATACACTGTTAAAACAGTAAAAAAGACTTCAATTTTATAGTAATAAAATACAGCACAAAGCCTCTAAACAGAAACCTACAAAACATTACTGAGAGAAACTAAAGAACTTCTAAACATGAAAGTTTACATTAAGTTTATGAGTTGGAAGATTCAGTGTACAAGATGTCAATTTTCTTTTGGTCTGTAGATTCTAAGCAATATTTATCAATCCAAATGTCTGTAACCATGCATGTGATACTAATGTAACTGGAGGAATGATACTAAAATGTGTATGAAAATCTAAAGGGCAAAGATAATGAAATATTTGTAAAACAAAACAAATTAATTTGTTTTTCTGATTAGAGCATATTTCAGTTTTATGACTTTAATTCTTAATTTCGAGTAAATATGTGGACATTGATGAAATCCATAGAGTACACAGATTTGTATTGATTGGATGCTGAAGAATTTATACTTCTGTATTTTACAGTATGTTACATAACACATATACATTTATTTTAATCCTTACCATACTGTGAATTTTCCATTTCAAGAAAAAAATGCATATATCTTTAGAGTCATCTGGGAAATTTCAAAGAGATAGTATATAAAAGATCCTACAGTACCTGCTGAGTTGTTGCTAACATTAGTTTTCTTCCTTATAACGTGCATGCAATTGCTTGTGTATGCATAATTGGAGGCACTATTGTTGTAAACTGATATTAAATAAGTATTTAAATTGAACATTAGATAAGTATATATGTCAATCTCATTGAAACTCTCGGTCTCTCTAATTAAGATTGTAATGTCTAGCAAAATTAAAAGAAATTACACTGTGAAGTAACCTCAAATTTTTTTTCCAATAATCTTGAGTAGATGTTTGAAATTATTAGGGAGGAAGCAGAGGATTTAGTGATAGAAACATAATGCAATTTAGTTTGGAGAGCATAGAGATGCTTTTCTAGAAGGCAAAACCAAACACAGGCAATTATAAACCCATCACACAATTTTATTTGATACTTTCTGAACTGTAGACAAAGGAGACCTCTGTACATTCAATACAGCATGTATTTAAGACTGTGAAGTATGGTATGACGATTTTAATTCTTCTG